>LOEQ01001215.1:84610-94859 GCA_001685075.1 Bramus lutescens
CTCTCTCTCTCTCTCTCTCTCTCTCTCTCTCTCTCTCTCCTGCTGCTGTGGTTGCTTGCATTGGGCCTGCACAAGACTGTGTCTGTCAGCTGTCAGTCATGGATGGAAGAGCAGCTTCATGGGGTCCTAAGAAATGCTGAGCTCCTGAGTAATGGTAGATTCTGGGAGAGATGGAGATGTTGTCTCCAGTTTTAATTCCTACTGGTAAGTTCAACAAGCTCCAGTGGCTAGTCCCAAACTCATGGTCACATAGATGGCCCTGGGTACACTCACGGTCACAAAACAAAATAGAAAAAGACATAAATGTGGGAAAGGTATTTGTTAGGATGGGGGTGGGCGTTAACAAGGGTGGGAGGGAAATAAGAGAGGATAGGCAGGAGGAGAGTTATTAGGGTGTATCATATACACATATGGAGTGTCACAATTTAATTAATAAAATGTTTTTAATTAAAAAATACCCTCATAGAAATTAGTGACAACTGGGTCATTATGTAACTTGATAAGCATCTTAATAAAAAAGACAAGTGACACAGAGACAGATGTGCATGGGAAAGACGACATAAAGATAGACACAGAGAAGATGGCTGCACAGTCTAGGGAGATGGTTCGCGGGGCAAGGGCTCAGACACAAGCATGAGGCCGTGAGTTCAGATTCTCAACACTCCTCTAGGAAGCCAGGTGCAGCAGCACACATCTGTAACACAAGCCCTGGGGACAGAGACAGGCAAATCCCTGGAGTTCATCCTCCAGCCAGTCCAGCTGAGTAGCCGAGCTCCAAGTTTCGTGAAAGACCATGTCTCCAAAGCAATGTGAATTTGACTGGGGAAGACACCCAACACTGACTTTTGGCTTCTGCAGGCGTAAGCACACATGTCCAAGCACACAAACACTTATACAGCCATACACTACTACACTACACTGCACACACACAACACAGTGGTCCCGTGGCTCAAATCATGTGCAAGGAGTGCCACAGACCACCGACAACCTTGAGAAGTAGAAGAGGCAAGGAAAAATTCTCCAGAGCCGCTAAAGAGAGCAGGGCCTGCCAGCATCTTGGTTTCAGACTCCAGTTCTCAGCCTCAGTGGATTTCTGCTGTGGTGAGCCCACTAAGGTGGCAGCCTGAAGAAATCAATACACTCAATGTTTTTCTTCATCTGACCACAGCGCTGTCTCTCTGGGTCAATTCACTCCCCTCAGGGATTGGGCGTTGGAAAAACCAGGGCAGAAAGCCTGGCTATTTGTTCTACTGGAACACATATGTCCCCAAGGCACTAAGTGCAAGACTGCTACCTGCCTGATCAGGGAGGGAGAGAGAGACAGAGAGAGAGAGAGGGAGAGNNNAGAGAGAGAGAGAGAGAGAGAGAGAGAGAGAGAGAGAGAGAGAGAGAAGGAAGTTTTTCTGCCTTAAAATAGTATTTATGAGGTATAATGGTCCTATGAGGTGTACTCTTTGGTGACCTCAATACATACTTTATAGTGTTTGTGGAGGATCGATGAGATCATTTAGGTCAGAGTCAGTATACACGGGGCTGTAGTATCCCCACTTCATAATCCAGCACCCTTGCAGATGTTGCTAAACCAGGATCTTTTCCCCAGATCCTGGGTTCCATCGCTGAGCCATGAGGCTCTGTCACTGAGCCATTAAAGGTGAGAATTGAGTAGACTAGGTATTCAAGCATGTAGCAACTCAGTAGCCAGCCTCCTTGGCACCTGTGTCACGTACAGGCCTAGAGAACAATCACACGCATTTGGAATTTTATGAATCTGTGACCTTTGGCTTCAGCCAGGTCTTGGATTCTGCTTCAGAAGCCATCCGTGTCTCTTTGGTCAGTTTCTTATGCGACTCCCTCCAGGAGTTTCCGGTCTGCCTTTCTCAGTCTTTACTCTCGTCTACTTCTTCATAGCTTCATCCAAAGGGCCAAAGCAACATCTACCTCCTACCTTTGCACCTCAAAAGTTATCTGTAACCCCGTCATCACTCCCCCTTCCTTCCTGTCTCAGAAAACAGAGCCCTCCCCATTTTCCTATCCTACCCCTCCATGACCCCCAAAGAATGACTCAGAGCTCATGGTCTTAGGTTTCTACACACAGGACTCCCCCATTTCTGGTACCAGTTGCTAGAGGGTTGCCTCTTATACTCTGACTAACCAGCTACAAGGTCACAGTTCCCACAGCTCATTCTTTGGGTCCTGTTCTTATGCTAAAGAAGCTTATTGTTAAGTATTTTCGGACCGATGAGCCTCTCCACCAGCCAACCCCAATCAGACCAAATCGGACTGAATTAGAAGATGCCCAGGTTTAATGGACACCAGTGCTTCCAGGTGCCCTGCCCCTTGGGAAAACATGGAGGGGGGGGAAAAGAGAATGGGATGACCACCAGAAAGGGAAAGGGGGAGAACTTGTGTTCATTCCCTGAAGGGCATTTTAGCCTGTAGGAGTGGTCTTGACCAGAGGGGTCACCGTTTGGTGGGCGTCCTTGGAGGTGGAGTTTGGACTGAGGCAACTCCCAGGGAAGGGAGCTTTGAAATGGAGCTTTCTACCCAACATTTCAAGAAGGACACCAGGGGGCTGGGGTAAAGCCCCCTGATCAAACATTCCAGACTTTTTTGGATAAGAATGTTAGGGGCTGAGGTGACACTTTTAACCAAACARTAATAGAACTCAGAGGATCACATTTCCCAGTTTGTCTTGAGGTATTTTTAAAAAGATAAATGGGGCTGGAGAAATGGCTTACCCATGAAAGGCTAGACTCACAACCAAAATATAAGAATATAAATGACCAAGCAGATAGCAAAGATGCTGTTATGGCTTCAGTGCCCCCCTAAAATTTACATGCTGGCACCTTAATTATTCATTGTGCTTATGTTAGAAGCTAAGACCTAGGGAAGGTGCATGTCATGGAGGCTGAGCCNGCTCGCTTTCTTCTCTGCTGTCTGTTTTAACTTTACTGCCAATCTAACAACAGCACACGGCCCTCAGAAGAAGCCTGGCAGCATTGGCTGCCTGGTCCTGCACTTCTCAGCCTCCAGAGATATGTTCCAAAACAAGCCTCCTTTTGTAAATTGCCCAGTTTCAGGTATTCTAAGTAACAACAACAACAAAAACAAAGCTAAGACAGATACTTGGGGAAAACAGGAATGGAGCCTTCATGCTGTTTCTGATGGACCACCCCCTTAGGAAGCCCATGTGGTTAGCAATCCATAAACTCTCAAACTCAGTCCTGTGAGTGTTCGTGGACGTGTCATTGTGTAGGCAGTTACATCGGTGGACACAGGGGATCATCTCAAAGCTCTCATCTGTTTCTCCTCTGAGGCTGGACACTGGCACTGAAGGTCTCAGCCCTCTCTGATCACGCCTTGATCTTCCTGGTGGCCAGCCTTCTCTTGAGATTCTTCAGGGGCTATCAGCTACCTGTCACTTCATCATCAAATAGAAGACCCAGATCACTCTGATATACATGTGGGTGTAATGTATGCATATATACATACATGCATTAATGTGTCTGTATATATGTTATATATCTGTGTAATATATGTGTATATATTTAATACTTAAATGTGTATCTTATTATAATGTATACCACTAAGCATTCTGATTTAATGCTTCTCAATTCACATTCTTCTATACTAAGTTGTTTTTCTTTTCAAAATTTTAAACTAGATCATGTCCTTTTCTGCCAGGGCCCCCACCTGCCTCACGAGAGGCCCTCACATGGTCTGGTTCCTATGGGTCTCCACTCTGACGTTCTGTTTGTGCCTCTGCCCTTTGGGGACGGGGTCCCTCCTTCCTTCACTGGCTCCTGCCTACCTTTTCATCAGTGTCAGATTATACAGCTCCAAGCAGCTCGAAATGTTCAGAAATTTGTCAGCAAGCAAGTGGACTGACTTGGGGGTGCTCCCAGGCTTCAGACACACTTGATCCAGGGGTGATCTTACCAAGGCGGCCTCAGCAAAGTTGTATAGACTGTGACTTAAACGACAGGAATCTATTTTCTCCCAGTTCTAGAGGCTAGAAGTTGGCATTAAGGTGCCTATAGGACCGGGTTCCTCTGAGGATCTTTCTTCTTGGATTGTAGATGGACATGTCCCTTGCATGGTCTTCCCTGTATGTCTTTCTCCTGGTTTCTTTTATCATTTTGTATGTGTGGTATATATGTGTATATGTTCATGTGTGTCTTGAACATATGTGTGCAAATGTCCATGCAGGTCAGAGGCTGATGCCAGATGTCTTTCTCAGTTACTCTTTACCTCATTTTTCAAGCAGGCTCACTAGCAGTGAGCACCAGGGATGCCCGTGTCTCTGCCTCCCTAGGATTATTGATACATGCTGCTACTTTTTGTTTTATGTGCAGAGACCCACACTTGGGTGACAGTCACTTTACCGGCTAGTCCACGTCCTCAGCCCCCGTTTAAAAAAAAGTGTTCCCCTATGTCACTCGGCTGGCTCCAGATTCCCCTCCCTCTCGTCTCCGCTCCATCTCCCCAGTGTTGTCATTGCAGCCCGCCTCCACATCTGGCTCCAAGTGTTTCAGTAGCATATGTAAATGTGACAGTTTCCATGGTCTTCTTAGAATAGCATTAAGAGCGTGTATCTCTTCCGTACCCACCTTTCCTGCTTCTCTTCCCCTGAACTCCCAATAGCAAGCTGCCACTTCCGGCCTAAGAACCTCTTACGGTAGGAAACCAGTACTACTGGAAAATAATCTGCCACCAATGACCTCATTTGATCTTGTTAACCGCAATAAAGACCCTGCATGCCAAGTTCAGCGGTTTAAAGTTTCAATGAACAAACCAGAGGGAGAAGTATAATTCTTCCCTTCGGACTAATTCATCATTAATTCCTGCTTCTCCCTTCAGCTCCATCCCCAGCAGATTCACAGGGGAAAACAAAAATGGCACCCAGCATCCCTAACCATTCCATGACTTCATCCACTAGAGAACCCATCTTGAGTGTCTTAGCCCCAGTCCCGCTCCACTCTAGAGGAGGGCTATGGGCCCGAAAGAGAAGAGGTTTTATTACAATGGCATCTCCAAACTCCGAGTCTGAGGAGCACATGGTGAAATGGGTCCCCAGTCCACTCTTTGATTTTATTCAGAGTACATTTTGAAGAACAAACTTTGCTTATTTTTTTTAATTATTTAGCACACATACACAAAAATCTAGCTTTTCGTGCCAATCTCCGTTTTTCCTCTCAGCCAAGTGATTATGGGAACATCATTTCCTGTGTAGGGCTGTCTTGCCCAAAGCCTGTACCCTCCGGGTAGGTTATTTCGATTTTGACTATACAGAGGAGATAGATTCTGGGAGGGGGAAGATCTGCCTCCAGGTTACCACTCCAAATAATTGCTCCTCACTTATAAAACTTAGTTGAATGTGTTTTCTCTCCCCACCCAGCACGTCCCCACTGTCCCTGAAGGTCTTAGAGCAGGTAGGGCATTCAATGCTGGTCTTTTATCACCTATGCTGTGACCTTCATCTCCCCATGCTGTTTGTGTCCGGTTCTGTGACAAAGTTTCTGGAGCCAAAACATACAAAAGAGCCACCAGCACTACGTCTTATTATGAACGAATTGTGTGTCCCCAAAATCACATATTGAGGCGCTCGCGTCAAAGCTGGACCGGTGTTCAGAGATGGGACCTTTAGGAAATGACAAAGTTTAGATGCGATGATGGGGGTGAGGACCTAATGATGGCAGCAGGACCCTCAGAAGACAAACCGCCCCAGAGCTCACTCTCTGGCTGAAGTCTGCACCCATCAGCCAGGAAGTCAGCCTTCACCAGAACCCAACAGTGGAGACCTCCCACGGGGCTTGTGCCTCCAGGGCCTTAGACTGGAACTCCTGTTGCTGAGCTTCTTTCTTATGGTTGCTTGAGCAGACAAAAATTACTGACTATCCCTGTTCTCCTTTTCACTTTTAAGAATTAAAAGGTTCTTTGTGGTAGAAAAAAATAATTGTATCACTAATTTCAACCTTGGATATGTTTGTTTGCTTGTTTGCTTGTTTTAACCAGTTTAATTATAGTTTGTCCATTCGTTTATGTTTGCACTGCTGGGGAACCAAAGCTATTTCATTCTTGCTAGGCAAATGCTCTACCTCTCAGCTACATCCCCAGTCCCAGGGAAAGATTGCTGTAGGAAAGGAAAACAGCCAACGTCTCAGAAAAGGGCATGGCTTTTGTAGAAGCTCAAAATGGCTTTTATGGATAAAGAAGGGTGACCCTTGGGCAAGTTGTCTGTGGTCAGACATTACAGTCGAGAGGCATCTGGGAAGAACAGCGGTGGCTTTGGGGCCACCTGCTGGTATTTAATCCCTAGCTGGGCTTTATTCCAAGGCCTTAACTCTCTGCCTTGGTTTCCACATCCATACCCACAGTAACATTAATGGTCTCCATATCAGTATTGGAGGGACATGGAAATTCCAGAGGCACTTTGTGGGTGACTCGGAGAATGGGGTGAGCCTCAGAAGGGAAGAGTAAGTAACTGGTATCCATAATTACTCTGCCTTGAAGCCTCGTGGCACATGCAGCCTTCTTGAATGCAAAAGGAAGGCCCGATAGATCAATTGAACCATGGATAGAGCTCTCCAGCAACACAGAGAAGTTAAAAGGGGGTCGCATGCATGTGTGCAGACACATGTAAGTGTGCATGTGTGTATGTGATATGTTGCTCAAATTGTAACAGCATCATTAACATGTCCTGAGCATCTGTGACAGGCAGAATGTCAGACTCACTCACTAAAATCAGAATTCATGTTTAACAAATCCCCAGGTCATTTGTTAGCGCATCTAAGCATGAGAAACTATGGTTTCAATATTACCGTCTAGGGAGAGAGTCATGTGTGTCATCACTCCTAGAAAGGATTGGTGGAGCAGCTGAGGGGCTTCTCTGCTCTTTGGAACTCATAAGAGCTTCTTAGAACTATAGCCAGTAGCTACCACGTGTCTGTGAAAAAAAAAAACTCAACAGGTGCAGCAGAGCTATTTAAAAAACATTTGTTCAGTCTAGGTTTACCAGAATCTAAGCATAAGATCTTGGCACCTGAATGTCACGGTATGAGATTGTGAAACGTATAAATCGAATATGCACGAAGCTTAAAATCTGCATATAATCCAACCAGTTGGATCAGTTGGCACATCATATCTATCTCAGCTTCACGCTCTCCTCTCTCGCTTCCGCACAAAAACACAACCTTTTATACTTTCATTGTGCCACTTGTTGAACTTTTCCATAATTAGTTTTTAAATATTCTTTCTTGCAAGAGAGGAAGGTCACTGACATTCAAGCTTGGTGGCTTTTAGTGTCTTTCATAGCAGCATCCAACAAAGATACAAGTCAGTCTTTCTCAGACCTCGCAAAGATGCTACAATATACACCGTAGGCAGACGAATAATTCTTGCAACAAAATGGATGGCACTCCATGTTTTCTTTACCTGCAGAAATAAAATATAAGGCAGCTATACAAGACTTTGTTAAGTGTGTCATAAGACTCCTGGAGCTTTTAATGCTGAAAATAAATAGAAAAACAAAACAAAACAAAACAAAAATCCTCCTAGCGATGGAAGAAAATGGCAGAATCAATGGAAAACTTTAGGGGTATGAGATAAAATAGGATACAATAGAAAAGGTGGCGATGGGACAGGTCTCCTGATCTACTATGAGCCAGTGCTGCATGATTCAGCCCAGTCATCCTGGAGTCTATGTGGACAGGAAACAAAATGGGCGTGGGAAATATTCTGGGAATTCCCAGTCTTCCGAGGATACAAGTGTTAAGCTTACGGGCTCTGGAATGAGAATCTTGGATTTCCTGTCATCACAGGTTTTCATTATGCCCCCCCCATACACTGGAAACGGAACATGATGGTATGTATACACCTGCAGTTCCAGCACTGGAGGGGGGGTGGTGATGCTGAAGCAGGAGGATCATGAACATGAGACTAGCCTGGAATAAGGAGTAAGACTGTGGATGAGAAGGTGGAAATAGGAAGGAAGTAGAGAAGAAAGGGAGAGATGGAGACAGGATGAAGGGAGGGGATCCTGGGAACGACTCCAGAGACACTCTCTTAACTTTGTCCTTTTGTTCCTCTCCTTGAGAGTCAAAACCAAACCCAAGGTCACACAGTTTTTCTTGAGAAAGAATATATTGACACATGAGTTGGACCGATAGATCTCTCTGATCTAAAGCTATTTTGGAATATGTGCATTATTCCTAACTCAGTTTCCTTGGATACCATTAGCTCGCCAGCCATGAGGGATACCAGGCCACACAATGTCCCTAAGTTGGCAAGTCCTTCTTGGTTGCTCTTATCTTGCATTTGTGCTTACATGGCAGAAGGCATCTTCTTGGCAGGCAGGTTCAGCCTGAGAGGGACTGTCTTAGTTACTTTTCTATTGCTATGAGACACCATGACCAAGGTGACTTGCAGAAGAAAGAGTTTGGGGGGGGGCTTATAGTTCCAGAGGATGAGTCCATGACCATCATGAAGGTGAACACAGCAGTAGGCAGGCAGGCATAGTCCTGGAACAGTAGCTGAGAGCATACATCTTAATCGATAAGCACCAGGCAGAAAGAGTTAAGTGGGAATGCCATGGGCTTTTAAAACCTCAAAGCCTACCCCTCAGTGATGTGCTTCCTCCACAAGGCCACATCTCCTAATCTTTCCCAAACAGTTTCACTATGTGGGGACCAACTATTCAAACATATGGGCCTATGGGACTATTTCTCATTTAAACTACCACAGGGAAAATTCAAATAATCACCACTCATGTCCAGCTGGGAGGATCCAGGACTCGTTCTCTTGTCGAGGGTCCCTACACCAACACATGGGGGGGAGCAGCATTCTATGGGTGGTACTGTCCCCCAGCCCTTGAAGTCCTCTCACAGTGCTATTCCTTTGTGTGTCTATCCCCAGGTCTTCGGGTGAAGGTGATGAGTTGGCTAACTGCAGCTTGACCAATCAGCTTAGCTAGTTCATGAATCAAAGATGCAAAGGGTACATTCATCCAAGACTGAAAACTCACTTCCTTTCCATTTTCTCTAACAAAATATATTATCCAATGCAGCACATCAAAGATTCTGAAAATTGATTTATTAACAACATGAAAATATTTCAAGAATAAGAAGTCTTCATTTTTACTAATATTTACTTTCAGAGAATTTTAAGTTTCAGGGCTAAATTATCTTGCAAATTAAAGTGCAAAAAGAAAGATTTTTTTAAAGAAAATCATCTCACCCTTATGACTCCAAAATAACAAATTTGTAGTCAGTTTTAAATTCACAGAAGTGGAAGGAGGTGGGACCCACACTCTTTCTGCAGCTGTCCCCAATCCCTTCTTGACATTGAGACAGACATGGTGTCTTCTAATTCCCTCATGGAACTTATCTTTTTAGAAAACACAAGCTTGGATAGGACGTGTACAATTATTACAGTGCTATCTTTGGCACCTCAGGATGTAGGAAGCANATGACTCCAAAATAACAAATTTGTAGTCAGTTTTAAATTCACAGAAGTGGAAGGGGTTGGGACCCACACTCTTTCTGCAGCTGTCCCCAATCCCTTCTTGACATTGGGACAGACATGGTGTCTTCTAATTCCTTCATGGAACTTATCTTTTTAGAAAACACAAGCTTGGATTGGACGTGTACAATTATTACAGTGCTATCTTTGGCACCTCAGGATGTAGGAAGCAAAAGCCATCTCACTTAGTCCAGGGTATATTGGCTCCCTAGAGTTAGTGTATTATGCTACCAATGACCATGGCAGGGTCTTTGGGCTATCTGCAGAGGAACGGAGGAAACATGGAGCTGGTCCGCCTAGGACCTGTGCCAAGTGACCACTGAGGAGCCTTTTCCATGCAGGCAGGGCTTAACTGTATATCACTTTATTTACCATTTGAAGGACAATAATTTCTCCATTCTGAGTGAGGTCATGTTAGAATGGGATGATAGTATGAGATATTTCCATTGGTTGGAAAATAAAAATAGAATGTTTGTCAAGCACAATATGTCATTTTGAAATGTGTAATCATAGTGGGATGGCTAAAGCATTCTAATATGTATTATATTATTTCAAATATGTGTGTGTGTTAATAAGAACACTTAAAATCTATTCTCATCAATTTTTAAAAATATTGTTATCTAATTATGTTGACTAGTTTTATGTCAACTTGACACTAGCTAGAGTCATCAATGAGAATGGAACCTTGGTTGAGGAAAATGCCTCAGTAAGACTGGGATGTAGGCAAGCC
>LOEQ01001215.1:119198-134976 GCA_001685075.1 Bramus lutescens
CCTTTGGAAGAGCAGGCAATGCTCTTAACCACCGAGCCATCTCTCCAGCCCCATTAATCATTTTTAAATTAAGTTTGATTTATATTTCTGATGCATTAGGCATTAGCCACCCATTTATAGCTAGACTTTTTTTGCTCCTTCCAAATGTCACGGCAGTTAGCATCAACTTACCTATGATAAATAATAAATCAGGCCCCAGTGGCATATCCATACCTAGACTGTTCAGGTGGTCAGCTTGGCTTTATATCCAAATATGAAAGCATTGTGAACCTTTTTTTTTGCTGTCCCTACACACACACACACACACACAGAGTAAACTGACCCCTGTGTTTTACAGTGAATACAAGTGAGGTATCTTGACCAAATAAAACGGTAGCCATTAAAACAGCAAATAGAATTGTGCCTGACTTCTCTGCAGTCTGCAGCCTTCTGATAGTGTCAGTGGGGCAGAGGAGATGAAAATCTCTTTCAGAGTGGTTCTATAGGTAGGGATCTGGCATGCTCTTCTAGCACTGGCCTTCCTACTGATGCAGCTCATCCTCTGGCATGCTCCACTAGTGCTGGCCTTCCTACTGATGCAGTGCATCCTTTTTCTGAAGCTGTGCAGACAACCACATAGCAAGATACAGTGTCTAGACTTACTAGTTTTCTGTGATTTGCACATTTCTAAGCCTACTGGTGTGTGTGTGTGTGTGTGTGTGTGTGTGTGNAATGACCATCCTATATCATGTGTGTGTGTGTTTGTGTGTGTGTGTGTGTGTGTGTGTGTGTGTGTTTATTTACAGTGGGATTTGTAAAATGGATGTTCAAAAATGGAACAAGAGCAGATTTATTCATTCTGTCCCTGAAATAACTTAGGAAACTTCATCAGACCACATTAACAAGAAATCAGAGTTGGGTATAGTGGCACAGGCTTGTAATCCTACCTACTCAAGAGGCTGAGGGAGAGGGATCTCAAGCTCAAGGCCTGCCTGAGCTACAGAGTGAGTTGAAGGACAGCCTGATCAACTTAGTGAGACCCTGTCTAAAGGTAAAAGGAGGCTAGGACTCCAGAGCCCTGACGGTGTTGATCTAGCACACGTGAGGTCCTGTGTCCAGTTCTGCAGGACTGGGTTCTGTTCAGCAGCACTGCAAAGAGTAAGAGAAAAATAGAAAAGCAAACTGGGAACTCAGTGGAGAGTCGATGTTACGATTGCTGTCTGTGGAAGGTCTTTACCAGGCCTGGAGATCTGCTTGGCCTATGTCATGCCTAAACCCAAGCATAAACAGTCTCATGTGCTACCCTATGTATGAATTAAAGATGAGTATTACCACAGGCCATTTGAAATCATAATCAATTATGAGTAACAGCAAACACATGCTATCTCCTGTAAGAATGCAGTGTTTATATTTTAGATGGCTTTGTGAGGTCCTTGTGAATTGGGCCTTTCTATCAGGGTCCTGCTGAACTGAAAAGTCTGCTGAAAAGGTAGCATAGGTTTGAAGGTTCGTGTGAAAGGGGAAAAAGTAGAGTCTGACTCTCTCTAGCACAACTTCGCTAAGGTGGGCTGCAAGAGCTCAGTAATTCAGCAGGCACTGGAAGTCCTTGCCAGTCAATCCACACAATCTTCCACATCTCGTGGATGATGAGAAGGATGCATTTGTCTTCTCAGCATTCTACTTTGTAGCTTGTCACTCTGATTGGAACATAAGAGGGACAAAACAGAATTGTAAGAAATGTTATGGAACCTCTTCTTAGTTATGATACCAAAATAATGTCCTGCAGCCTACTGCCTTACAACTTAGAGGCTCGGTTACATGCTTTTATGTTAGTATGACAGAATACCTGTCAGTATGCTGCACATAGTAACATGCCTTTAATCCTAGCACTCTAGAAGCAGAGACTAGCAGATCACTGTAGGTTTGACACCATCCTGGTCTGCATAGCAAATTCCAGGACAGGGTGAGAGAGAGAGAGAGAGAGAGAGAGANGAGAGAGACCCTTCCTCAAATACAAACAAACAAACAAACAAGAAACAAATACCTGATAACTGGGCTGGAGAGATAGCTCATGGTTCAAGGGCACTGGCTGCTCTTCCAGAGAACCTGAGTTCAATCCCAGCAAATGTGGTGGCTCACAACCATCTGTAACTCTTTCAGGAGAGCTGATGGCCTCTTTTGGCCTCTATGGGCACAAGGCATGCACATAGTACACAAACATAAATGCAGGCAAACACAAGTGCACATAAAATAATAAATAACTAAAATTTTTTTTGAATGCCTGATTGAGACAACATAAGGAAGGAAGGGTCTACTCTAGCTCATGACTTCACTAGGCACCAGTTCACCATGGAAAGAAAGGGCTGACAGAAGTACTCCCAGCCACAGGCATGAAAATGTGTATTAGGGACTCTTCATACTGTAGTGGGCCAGAAGCAGAGCGGTTGCCAAAGCTTAGGCCAGATGATGATTGAAAATAGACTAGTCTCAGCTGGTTTGTCATGGTCTTTATCTACAGGTTCTCTCACTCTCCAGTGGTCCAACTCAAGTAGTTCCCTGAGAAACTGCCGGACAGTGTCCCAATGGTCAGAATGAATGTGCACACGACCCGAGTCATTCCAACTCATAACAACACTCTTCTATCCCGACTGCATCCATCCACTAAAGTATATCAAGGACCAGGCCAGATTCTATGAATGGGAAGAGCCACACAGTCACTGAGTGAAGGGTGTGCCTACAAGGCTGGGTGGAAGAAAAGAATCACATTCTTAATCAACCTGCCTTCAAACTTGAAACATGATGTGGTGTGAAACTAGAGCCACCAATCATGAAATGTGTTCCACTGTTATAATTATTCTGAGACAGTGTAAATCATACAATAGAAAAAGTTTAAGTCAGAGGCCTAAAACTCGTTAAGCACATCAGATCTTGATCCCCTTCTGCCCCTCGAAGATTTTTGTCCTTGGAGGAAAACTCCCTTGATTCTTGATGATGCTGTGGAAGGTGACTTTGCCTCTGAGGCACCCAGCAGAAAGAAACACACAGCACGGAGAGGCAAGTGGAGGTTCCCACGGCTATAGATTATGACTCCAATCCTGAGCTCACAGAGAATGGGGAGATCATTACAACTGTCTCAAGTGTCTCCCCAAGGCCTCCTCCTCAGCCTTCTACTGACCCAATCAAGATTGGACAAAATGCAGACACAGAACGCCACTTGAGACATTATTCTGTAGCCTGAAAAGACCTTGCTTTAAATGCAACCCTGATACTCCATATCCAAGGTTGCATGCATGGGGTAATTGTAACCATGCAAAGATGTGGACATGAGAGGATGATAGGCCAAGAATACACAAAGAGAGAGCAGTTACATTGAAAAGATGAGAGGATTGGTTGCGTTTCTCCCATTTTTCAGAATTTTCTTTGATGTGGGGTTACGCTGTCTTACAATAAACAGGCAAAGAATGTAAATAAGTTGAAAGCAAAGATTAATTAGAATTTATCTTGAACAGTGTACACATGGCACAACAGCCAAGGCTCAGCATTGTCTTTTCATTTTCTAATCCCTGAGGCTGACAATGAAATATTCAAATGCCAGGAAACACAAAAGCCTCCCAGAATTCTACTCAAGGAAGAGTAATGTGACTCCACTATCATTACTTAATTCATGCAAAGTGCCTTAAATAAGTGGATTATCTTCATCTCGTGATTTTTTATTTAGTAGAGTTCTATAAATGTGTCTAATGATGAGGAGTCAGTGAGGGCCATGTGCTGAGGTAGCTCTAACAATGCAATCACAGGGATTTGGAAAAAAATAACAAAAGAATCATCACAGCCTTATCATCTCTGGGTACTTTTGAATACGGATGCAGAATTTTGGGTAAATGTTCATAATGAATGTATCAGGAGCCCAAAAAGGAAACCTGGATCCATAGGAAATGTTTTAACTTGGGGTTTCAAAGAATAAAGTGAAGTTAACGTGAAAGCAAAAGATTGTGTCTCATAGATTGTTTTTTTGGGTGAACACAAAGGCAATGAAAGGGATGTGGTAAGATACAATCAGAAAAGTCGTTTTTGCTATTAAGACGGTGGGGTACCTGTGAGAGGCAAATTCCAGACTATTCTTAGATCCTGTCTCCCTTCATTACCACCCCCAGCCTAGACTAGAAATAGCCACAATAATGATGTTCTCTACCCATGCCATACTGATTCTTTCCAAATTATCTGTACATGCGTTTTCTCGTTAGAGAGATCTGTTTGAGTGGATTGAAAGGTACACGTATTACCAGGCTACAATTTTTTTTAAGGGTGCAAAAAGATCTAAGTAGCTGACAGATGACCCTCAAGAGGCCAGACTGGTTAGGATCTCCCTTCAGAGCAGCCAGAAAGGAGGGCGCTTGCAAGCACTCCCACAAGGGAAGGAGCCTGCTCTGGTTTGCGTGTTAGAGGGATCAAAACACAAAATAAAGATCATTAAAATGTCCACAATTCCACACACAAAGGAAGCCATTTTTCACACCTCAGAGTATCTCAATCCAGCGATCATGATCTTTCTTTGTAGTTGCCTGAGCAAATAGACCAGATTATAAACCAATGTGTTCTCTCACCCTCCAAGGCTCCAGACCCAACATCTGTGCCTGCAGACTCCTTGCACCCTTCTGGTTCAGGGGTAAACTGGTTGTGTTCCCGTTATTTGTTCTGCACCCCACCCCAGTTCCTCTCTCTTACTGGAAGACTCACTGTGCAATCTCCTCCTTACGTTGGTCCTCCCTTGTGCCACATCATTTCTGACGGTGGACAAATGTGTTGGAATTTTCCTATTGTTCCATTTCTCAGGAACAACAAAACAGCAGCTGGGGAGGTAGCTCATGGTCCAGCACTTGCCCAGCATGCGCCAGGTCCTAGGTTCAACTGCCATCACAAGGAAAAAAGAAACTCTTGAGTCCCTGCAACCCATCCTATGATGGCAAAGAAAGAGTGAGCTACGTAATATAGCAGATTTGCCCACACATGGTTTATTTGAAGCCTTCCTACTAAATATTAAGCCTCAGGCAAGCAAGAACATTTAAAAAAATTTTGGTTCAGGGCTTTATACTCAGGACCTAAAATAATGTTTTACAGACAATGAACTTTTTCTATTCTGGAAATAGACAGAAAAGAAGCAAGTGAGTGTGCAAACCTAGCATATCATAGTTCATGTAGTCATTTATTTAAGCTATGGAAGAAAATGAAGCAGATTAGGGAGTGGAGAATGAGGAGGAAGAGAAAGGATCCGCTAAATACACACACTGTTCATAAAAAGGCTGCAGTATCAGTAGTGATCTGTTACCATGACAAAATTAACAGATACCGACAGCGTAAGAAAGGCAAGGTTTACCTGGGCTCACGGCTTCAAGAGTTTCAGTCCTGCCATTGTGGCTCCATTTGTTTTGGGGTCTACAGTGATGGAGAAGACAGCAGAGAACTCATGGAGGAGTTGACTTCATGCTTGGTGGGCAGGGGAGGGGGGAAGAAGGAGGCAAAGACCCAAGGATGATATATGGCCCCTAAGGGCATTCCCTAAGGACTTTCTTCAATTAAGTCTTCAGCCTTAAATTCTCATTAGATTATGTATTTCGCAATGGATTAATTATCCATGTGGTCAGAGCCCTCATCCAAACACTTCCCTAAATCCACCTCTGACAATGACTGTCCTGGAGGCCAAGCTCTCAACACATGAGCCTTGGCGGGATGTTTGAGATCCAGATCTTATCAAGTACTGAAAATGCCATTGACGGGCCTAAGTTTTTTCACTAAATATGTATCTTCAATGTGTTTTTTACCATTACCCTTTACGTTATTACTAAGAGCATAGTATATAGACTGACCAGCATTTATCTGATCAATTCAAATGTTAGGTGACTTCTAATTTTTCACCCTTGTAAATACCAGTTATATTCTAGTTTGTCCCGAACCGTTGTCCACTGTGCCACCATAGCTACCTGAGGGTACTGAGCACCCAAAAGGTAGTTAACCCAAATGGAGATATTCATGTGTAAGATCCATACATGTGTAAGATCTCAATACAAAACAAGGAAAGGAACATGTTATGAATAATTTGCTAAACCTGTTTTATGTTGAAAAATTATAATATTTTGATAGGCATATAATTTGCTACCAAGATTATGTTCACCTGTTTCTTTTTGCTTTTAAGGTGGCTGCTGGAAAGTTACCATTAGCTTTGCCTCACATCTGCGGCCATCACATTTTTCCTATGCATTGTTGGTCTAGATGCATGTGGATAACATTAATATTCTATTTAATTATTCATTACTCTGGGTGAACAAGCTATCTCTTAGAAATCAGCCCAGTCCAAGGTTCCCACCTTTCAGATAATATTCTTAATTAACTTCCTTAGTGCTGGAAGTAGACCTCCAGTTGCCTTAGTGAAAAAAAGCTTATATATCTAAAAAACTAACCATGGCCAGTTTGACACCATTTGCACTGCTTGTATCTCCAATCTAAAGTCCCATGGTCTCCCGTACAAGAGATGGTTTCTCCTGGTAGTGATTGCTCAATGAAAAGTAAAAGGAAAGCCAAAGGATTGGACTTGGAAAGTGGCTGAGGCAGGCAAATAGGGAGACCTTTTTTTTTTCATTTCTGAAGATTTCAACTGCTGATGGTAAACATTAAACCCAGAGAACCACACAAATCATATGGGTATCTCTCCAACAAAGGCTTCTTACATTTTTTTATTGCTTGCATTTAGCGGTGGGGGCACACGTGTGAAAGTCAGAGAACATCTTGGGGGAGTCAGTTTCCTTCTTCCACCATGTGGGTCCCAGAGATTGAGCTCAGGTGACCAGGCTTGGCAACAAATGACTTTACCCTCTGAGCCATCCCAGCAAACACACTTCGTTCCTTTCGTAGGTGAACTCGAAGTGATCGTCCCGGGAAACAGTTCTGATCATCTCGTTTTCTTCAGAGAGCTGCAGTGAGGTAGTTACTCTTGATTGTGGTCTTGGCAAGATTTAGAATCCATGGAAACAAACTCCCAGGCATGTCAGTGAAGGGGTGTCTAGGCTGGGTGGATTCCGATAGGAAGATCCACCTGACCGAGGGCACAACCGTTCTTTACATCAGGATCCTAGACTGAATAAAAAAGTTGAGTACCTGTATTCACTTCTCTCTGCTTCCTGCCTGTGGATATGATGTGACCAGTGGCCTCACCATCCTGCTCCCGTGCCCTAGCTTCCATGGTGGCCTGTATCCTCTGGAACCATAAGCCACTCTTGAGCTGTGAGCCAAATAAACCCTTTGTCCTTTAGGCTGCTTCTTTCCAAGTGTTTTATCACACAAACAGCAAAAGTGACTAATATGTGTGGAGTTGGCCACTGGAGGATTTTTTTTTTACCTTCTTGCTCTATTTTGTAAAATGGAAATTTAGAATGTGTCAGTTAGTCAGGTGTGTTGGCTCATACCTATGATGTGAGATTATCAATATGAAATATAACTTAATCACTTGGGAGATTAAGTCAAGAAGATTGTCATGAATTTGAGAGCAGCCTGGGCTACAGTGAGACCCTGTCTCAAAACAACAAAAAGCATCGTGATAGTTCATGCCTGGAATCCTAGCACTTGGGAGGTGGGGGTGACATAGAGTGTGTGGTGTTTGGATGAGGATGACCCCCATAGGCTCATACATTTGAATGTTTGGTCCCCAGTGAGTGGAACTGTTCAGGAAAGATTAGGAGCTGTGGCCTTACTGTAGCACGTATGCCCTTGTTTGAAGAAGTACATCACTTTGAAGAGGGGTGGACTTGGAATTTCAAAAGCTCATGCTGTAATCAGTCTCTCTCTGCTGCAACTTGAGGATCATGTGTGCCCTCCACTACGTTCCTAACACTGTGCCTGCCACACTCCCCATGTGACGATGATAATGGACTCACCTTCTGAAACTGTAAGCAAGCCCCCAATTTGATGTGTCCTTTTATAAGTTGCCTTGGTAATGGGATCTCTTCACAGTAACAAGTGAGTTAAAGGCAAGCCTGGTTAAATTAAGACCCTGCCTCAAAACACACATATACACATACACCCCACAGATACTGACTTTCCCCAACCAACCACATACACACATACACACTCAAACACACACACACACACACACACACAAACATCACCTCCCTACAAATACTGGCCTTCCCCAAACACACACAGACACACACACACACACACACATACAGAGATATGAGCTTTACCCAACCAACCACAAAAACACAGACACACACACAGACATTGCTTCCCCACACAAAGATACTGTCCTTCCCCCCAAAACACATACACAATACCTCCCCCATGCACACTGGCTGATTTGCTGCACTGCTGGGGTGGTATAGGAGGTCCTTCTGCATTTGTGTTGACTTCATTGGTTGAATAAAGAAGCTGCCTTGGCCTTTTGATAGGGCAGCCCTTGGCTGGGTGGAGTAGACAGAACAGAATTCTGGGAGGAAGAAGGCAGGGAGAGCCACCNGACTTCATTGGTTGAATAAAGAAGCTGCCTTGGCCTTTTGATAGGGCAGCCCTTGGCTGGGTGGAGTAGACAGAACAGAATTCTGGGAGGAAGAAGGCAGGGAGAGCCACCCACCATGAAGCTGCCAGGTCAGACATGCTGAATGTTTCCCGGTAAGCCACGGCCTCGTGGTGACATACAGATTATTAGCAATAGGTTGAATCAAGATGTGAGAGTTAGCCAATAAGAGGCTAGAGCTAATGGGCCAGGCAGCAATCTAATTAATACAGAGCTCCGTGTGATTATTTCAGGCATGAGCTAGCTGGGTGGCCGGGATGACAAGCAGCCCACCAGCCCGGGTGTAAGCCAGTCGGGAGGCAGCCCACCGCACCTCACTACAACACTGGGGTTTTGATATCTAGAAGAACTGGGCTCACAAAACAGCCACGTAAACAAGCAGAAGAGGGTATGTGTGTGAGGTGAACCATTGAACCACTTGCTCAGTGATTAAGATACTTGAGAACCCCAATACAACTCATTCTCATCTCTGGTCTGACTCTACATTCTTGGTGCAGACTCAAAAGCCACAGATAACTGAATGTGACCTTTAGTCACTGGGAACTTGGTGCTTCTTGCCTTTCCCATGGAGATGGTATAGTCTACTACCTCACAGACCTGCCGTGAGTTCAGATGAAGTGAGGTAAGCCTTTGGCAGGAAGCTTGCATTTGCGAACTGCAAGAGTACCCCCTGAGACCCCACCATATTCTCCTCTTCCCTCCCTAGCTCCTCCATCCTCCCTCTCAAAGCAGAGCAAGTGACTCTCTGCCACCTTAAGATCCTGACTCTCAATGAATTATTTATTCTTCTCTATCTGATTTGATGTCCAAAGTCTCTGACTGAAGGTGGATGCTATGGCTTGAATGTGGTGTGCTATAGGGTGGAACACAAGTGTCATGCTTCAGAAACTCAGTCGCCAAAGTCACAAGCAAGGGTATTAGAGGAGGACCTTTGGGATAAGACTGGATCACGAGGGTTCTGCCCTTGTAAGTAGATTTATCCATTTGCTGATTAACAGATTAGTGTGTGGTTGAGGAAGTGGCTTTGTTATCAAAGCAAGTTGTCTGACATGCTTACCCGCAAATCATGCGACATCCTGTGCTGTCTTAGATCTCTGGAACAAAAAGTCACCAGAATTTCCAGCCTTTAGAACTGTAAGAAGTGAACTGGTTATTTTCCTTGTAAATTACCCAGCCTGTGGTATTTAGTTACAGCAATGAAAAATAGACTGAGATCATGATCAATTTAAACATCGGGGAAAGAACACTCTTCTGAGATACTCTCAGACCTGCTTATGCTGGAACTGACTGCATGAACTTCTTGAGCACTGGCCAGGTATGTTAGTCAGGGTTTTCTAAAGGGACAGGCCTACAATCTACATTAGAATCCTGAAGAAGATGGATCTCATGCCGACAGCAGCAAGAAAGATAAACTTGTGAGAGTTAGGACAAGTGTGCAAAAAGCAAAATTTCTTCATCCATGTCCTTTTATATAGGGTGCCACCAGAGGTATGACCCATATTTAGGGTGAGTTTCCATGTTTCAAAGAATCTTATTCAGAAAATCCTTTACAGGAGTGCCCAGTAAGCTTGGATCTTAGTTGATTGCAGAAGTAATCAAACTGACAACCAAGACTGGTCATCACACCAGGTTTTGGAAGCCAACAACCTCACAAATGAAACTTTCTCCTTTTCTTATTGTATTGTTTTTCCCCCAGCAGTTTTGGTTTTAACCTAGCTCTCTGAGCTATCTAGACTGTGGTTCTTAGTCACCCAAACAGTGCCAGGTGCGGATTCCATCTCACGGAGTGGGCCTTCAGTCAAATCAGACATTGGATGGTTCTCCCACAAGGCTTCTACCGTCATTGCCCTAGCACAGCGGTTCTCTACCTTCCCACTGCTGTGACCCCTTAATACAATTCCTCATGTTGTAGTGACCCCCCAAACATAAACTTATGTTTGTTGCTACTTCATAACTATAATTTTGTTACTGTTATGAACTGTAAGGTAAATATCCACGTTTTCTGATAGTCTTAGGTGACTCCTATGAAGGGGTCATTCAGCTCCCCAAGGGGTCACAACCCACAGGCTGATAGCCACTGCCCTGGCATATTCTGCAGGCAGGAAAGACTATGGATGGGTAGGTGTTTGCTTTTCTCTTTTGGTAGCCTACAGACTAACTTTGCATGTCATAGACACTAGAACATGGGGGTGAAGTTTCCATGTAGGCACCAGTTCATCTTTTCCATGTTCAATGAGTGTGGGTGTTGATTTCAGCAATGGGGCCTTGCTATCGGTTTGTGGAGAGTAACCTATTGCCTTGGCAACAGACTGAGTTGTTTGGGGATTTCCATTGACCCTTTCTGCCATCAACTCAATTGAATGAAACCTAGTCCCTAGGATTTGGAAGCTTCATGGTAAGAGATGGCAGGTAGGGGTTTGGGCTCTGTCATTAGAATTGCCTTTATTTATTATAGGAAGTTTCCACCGCACTAGGTTTCCATATTGCCACACAAATGCTTTTTGGTTCTAGCTGTCTCTTCCTTCATTCACTCCTTCAATCCCATCTCCCCTCCCCTTTTCTACCTGACCCTCCCGACCTTGCCCCTACCAGCTCCGATCCACCCATAAAGTCTGTTCTATTTCCCCATCCACCTCCCAATCATGTGTCCTCCCTAGTCTCTTCATCAATGCCTAACCTCTCTGAGTCTATGGATTGTAGCTTGATTATCATTTATTTAATTGCTAATATCCAGATAAAAGCACACATATACCATATTTATCTTTCTGGGCCTGAAATAGCTCATTCAGGATGATTCTTTTTTCTAGCTCCATTTATTTGCCCTCATATTTTATGATGTCATTTCTTTAAGAGATGAGTAGTACTCCATTATGTAAATTGCCACATTTTCTTTATCCGTTCTTCTGTTGGGGGGACGTATAGGTTGTTTCTAATTCTGGCTATTGTTAATAGGGCAGCAATGAACAGAGTTGAACAAGTAAGTGTTCCTGTGGGAGAACGATGCCACAGAGTGTTGCAACTGAATCTTGAGGTAGATTTCCTTTTTTCTTCCTTTCTTCTTTCCTTTCTTTCTTTGTCTTTTTTTTTTGGTTCTTTTGAGACACGGTTTCTCTGTATAGCCTTGGTTATTCTGAAATTACTCTATACTATAGGCCAGGCTGGCCTTGAATGCAGAGATCCACCTGTCTCTGCCTCCCTAGTGCTGGGATTAAAGACACGTGCCACCAATGTCTGGAAGATTCCCATCTTTTTGAGGAATCACCATACTGATTTCCATAATGGTTGTACAAGTTTGCACCTCCAGAAGCAATGGAGGAATTTTCCCATTGCTCCACATCCTCTCCAGTATTGCACTTGTATTATTGATCTTAGCCATTCTTACAGATGTAAAATGGAATCTCTAAGTAGTTTTGATGTGCATTTCCCTAATGGTTAAGGGTGTTGAACATTTCTTAAAGTGTTTCTTGGCCATTTGAGATTCTTCTGTTGAGAATTCTCTATTTAGATCTGCACCCCATTTTAATTGGGTCATTTGGCTTTCTGATATCAACAGTGCCTTTTGCATTATAGAGGCGTTTCAGTTTCTTGAGGTCTCATGTATTAATTGTTCATCTTAGTCCCTACATTAATGGTGTTCTGCTCAAAAAGTCTTTCCCTGTGACCCTGTGTTCAAGGCTATTCCCCATACTTAGTTTTATGTTGAGGTCTTTGATCCGTTTGGAGTTTAGTTTTGTGCGGGGTGATAAGTATGGGTCTGTTTGCATTCTACTTGAAGACATCCATAAAGATGCTGTCTTTTTTCCTGGTGTATTTCTGACTTATTTTCAAAAATTAAATGTCCATGGCTGTAAGGGTTTATGTCTGGGTCTTCACTCCAAACCCATTGATCAGTGTGTCTGTTTTAATGTCAATACCATGCTGTTTTTATTGCTATAGCTTTGAGGTATAACTTGATATCAGGAGTGGTGATACTTCTCACAGTTCTTTTATTGTTCAGGATTGTTTTAGCTATCCCAGATTTTCAAATAAAACTTGCATTCATTTTAAAACAACCTCTGGAGATGGCAAGATGATTCAGCAGATGAAGGTGCTTGCCTGCCAAGCCTGGAAGCCTGAGCTTATTCTCAGGGACCCACATGACGGACACAGAATTCTGACTCTTCAAGTTGTCCTCTTACCTCCTCATGCATGTATGCATGCATGAATGCATACAGCAACAAAGATAAATGTAGCAAAATATGTTTTACTGCACGCTTGTGTGGCTTTCTGGTTATTGACCATTCACAGAACCATCACTGAAGTGTGTATTTCCACTTCCCTTTTACAGTCATTTTGTGTTCAAGTTCAAAATGACTTGTGAGTAAATCCCACTGGCATTCACACGGGGGCGTGCTGCCTGTTGATGAGCCATTGGAGCTCTCTCCCAGTCAGAGCCTCTGGAGTACTCTCTATGCATGTGGTACTGAGACCATGACGACCAATGATGAATATGAACAACAGATGCTGGGGCCCCAGCTCACCCCTTTGAGACCCCGCACTAAAGTTGACACAGTTGAAGCGTCTCCCAGAGACAGGCAGAAAGCAACAGATGTTATGAGAAGGTCAGCAAAGTTATCACACAGTGTAAAGTTATGATGAATACCAGAGAGGAGAAGAAAGGTCTTTGGCTGTGTTTGTCTGGGGTCCCTCATCTGGCTGGTGAGGGACACTTAAACAGAACCTACAAAATGACCAATCAAAGGAGGAGGAGTATAAACTGAAGCTGACTACTGTTTTGTTTTGTTTTGTTTTTAATTGGTCACAAATGCGCACCTCCTCCTGACACAGACACACCTTGAGAACCTGCCCCCATCACATGGAGTGATGGGACTAATGTGCCCCCATCCCCTTTGCTTCTAGATAGGTCTTTGTGATTGTTTTAACCAAGGGGACACATTGGGAAAGATGTGTGTCTTTTGAGATTCATCAACAAAGACAGCATTGCTTTCGATTAGCCTCCTCTGTTGGTTAATCACTGACAGAAGGGCCGAGTCCTCCACCCTTAGCCCTGTCTGAGATTTCAGTAGCAGATTACTAGGCATGAGAAGAACCATGTCCTCTATCAGCCTACCTTGGGGAAGAGACATGCAATAGGAACCGGGCCTCCCTCAAGCCTTTAAACTATAGTTACGTGAGCAAAACAAATAATTGCTGCCATTTTACAGCACTGAGAGGGTTGCACAGTCAGTAGACCAAATGTATGATGCTGGTGGTAGACCAGATAGATGCAAAAAGAGCTTATCCTGAAAACCTGTCAGGCGACTGCAGTACTGTGAGGTGGGAGTGCGGTAGAAGACAAAGACTGGAGAGGAAGAATGAGGAGCAGGAAGAGATTGGGAGGTAGGGCTACCTGGAGGCTTATATGCACTTGGCTGAGACGCAGACTGCAGGAATGAAAAAACTTCCTGTCCCTCTAGGAGTGGGTGGCTCCACCTCTAGCCCTGGGCTTCTTTTGTCATTCATGACACTAGCCTTGCCATGTCCCAAAAGAGATGCCAGCCGCCACCAGCCACAGCAAGCTGCAGTGGCTCCTCTGGATGGCTAAAGGCAGCTTAGCTACCTACCTTCTGCTGTCCCTGTTCAGGGAGCCTTTAGCTGCCTCCTGAAGTTACTAGTGTCTAGGTGCATCTGTGAAATACGTTTTCCTATATTAACTCCACCTGGGGTTGAGCTCTGTTTTCTTATCTGAATCCTGACAATAGAAGGACCCTTCCTCCTCCTTATCATGACTTCTCTGGGACAACTCACAGAAGACCCTGCTGGACACCCCAGCACTGAGGCTAACGACAGCTCTCACTGGTTGGAGCTTTTAATACACAGGTAGATAAATATCTTCAGTGTCACCTCCTTTTATGCAATGTAGAAAAATCTTAAGCTGCCAGGTCTGAGCCCGTGGGCGTGTTTCCGGGACCCCACGTGATAGAGGGATGGAGAATACTGTATACAGTGGACTGACTTAATCAAGCATGTGTACCATCAAGGATTACTCTGCTCTTTGCTGCCTGTCTTGGAAAAAATATAAAAGTGAACGCAGTGAGGTGGCTTCGGAGGTCGCTCTGCTCAGCTGGGTGAGAAGTTTATAAGCACACTAGGGAGCTAGCCAAGAGAATGTAGGTTCTGGGCAGATTTATGTGAGAGAATGGATACTAGTACCCTGGGACTGATTGAATGTGAGGATGGAAAAGAGGCAGGCAACAGAACAAGCTCTCGGCAGAAGGCTGAGCTGGGGGCACAGGGTGCTTCTGCTGATGGGAAAGGTATAAACACAGTTTGGGAGAATGGATCGTAAATTCTATGTGAGGCAGATTTGGGTCAATGGTTGTGATTCATCCAAGGGCAAATGTTGACACTGATACAGTAGTTGGGAGACATAGATCTTTATGAGAAATTTTTTAAAAATCGTCCCAAATCAACATGCTATAGCAAAGATATGTAGAGCCTTGAAGATAATGGTAAATAACCCAGAATGCAATCTTTCAGAAAAAAAATGAAGAAGGAAGAGGGTCTAAATGGTATGAAGAGGAAGCTCCAAGAAGGGAAAGTGAAGGATGCTGGGTAGGCCGTTAATCCCAGCCCTCCAGAAGCAGAGACATACAGACTTCTGTGAGTTCTAGGCCATCCTGACCTACTTAGCAACTTTCAGGCCAACCAGAGCTTTACGGTGAGACCCTGTCAAGAAAAAGGAGATGGAGGAAGAAGAAGAGGAGGAGGAGGAAGAGCAGGAAGAAAGAAACCAGAGTGGTAGAAAAACACTCTATAAGATAAGGTAAGAGAGGTGGTGGTAAAAAAACAAAATCTGAGTTGAGTAAGCTGGAAACTAAAGCGTTCCTCCGCTGGCTATGAATGTGGGATTCTTAGTGCCCTTAACAAGATCCAGATGGTTTGTTTTGTCTTCCTAGTGGACTGGGCAAAGGAAGACCTAGGTAGATGATTAAGCAATATTTCTGGGTGTAAGAGTGTTTACAGAGGAGAATGTTTGAATTAATAGCCTGAATAAAACAATCTCCCCACCAACACAGGGCATCAGCTGACCCAAATGAGCAGCAGGATAGAACAATGAAGCAGAGGGATGCCAAGTTTGCTCCCCCTGCTTCAGTGGGGACAACTATCTGCTCTTACCCTCAAACATCTCATCTGGTGCTCAGAAACACACATTCTCTCTCTCTCTCTCTCTCTCTCTCTCTCTCTCTCTCTCTC
>LOEQ01001215.1:169650-184020 GCA_001685075.1 Bramus lutescens
AGGAAGGAAGGAAGGAAGGAAGGAAGGAAGGAAGGAAGGAAGGAAAAAATAAAGGAAAGAAGGAAGGAAGGAAAAAAGGAAGCTTTTGTGCAGCAAAGAAAAACCACGACAGAAGTGAAGGAAAAACCTAAAAAATTCTGCCAAATGCACATCAGCCAATGGATTAGCATATGGGATACATGAAGAATTGCAAAAGTTAAACACCCCCCCATCACCCAATCAATAAATGGACTAAAAAAAGCTGAACATTTCAAAAAAATAAATACAAATAGCCAATACTACTTGGAAAAGTATTCAATATCTTTTGCCATTGGAGAAAAGTAAAGCCACTCACCAAAGTGGCTATCCTCAAGAAAGTAAATGAAAACAAATACTGACAAGTTGTATTGATGGTAAGATTGAGAAACACTGTCTCAAAAAACACAGAAACAAAAAACAAACAAACAAATCACTAAAAGTAAATTGGGCATGGTGACTCACATCTTTAATCCCAGCCCTGGAGAGGCAGTTCGATCCGGTCCGATCGGATGTATCACTGATCCAAAACAGTCAGAGCTACGTCTCAAAAGCTAGTTCTAGAGACCCTGCCTCAAAAAACAAAAGCTAAACATACCATATGACCTGGCTATGACCTAGCTACATCCCTCCGGCATGCACAAATCAACACACCACAGAGCTTCTTGCCGTCCGTGTAGAGCATGGGCCATCCACAAAAGATAGTAATGGAAAACCTTACTTTCAATAGTAGGTTCTTCCCCTTCCCACCAAGGAAAAACCTTCCGCTGACCTAGGTAAATTATCCCTACCTGCTCCCAGCATCACGTAGGGGTAGCGCACCACGTGCTAAAGCAATCAAGACTGACATACTGAACTTTCAGCTCAACTGACCGGAGGCCCCAGGACCAACTACTGATGTTGCCTCTCTGAAAGGGAAACGGGTCAGTCTACCTCATCTGACTCATCTGAAATGAGCTTCATCACACTCGAGTGTATGGCTTCCCTTCTGAAGGCCTCAGCAGAAAACTGCCCCATTCATCGGCAGCTCCTGCGTAGGTCCATGAAATTACATTTGTTCCTTTGAACCATGCTTTCTGTGCTACAGAAATCCAGCTGGAGTCACGGAGAACATCTAGGAAAAGCCAGTCTCAAATGAATTTAAGTACATCCAAGTGAGCGATTTAATGGCCTCAGATGTCCTGAGAGTTCTGACTGCGCTGGAGCTTCACTCAAATGTCCGGAGAATGAAGTGCCTACAGGTGTCAAGCATGTAGGACGAAAGAGAGCCCTATGGGAAGGGGTGGGGGAAGGGGCCTTCATTCATCATTTCTACCAAGCTCCTGCAGAGCACTCCCCAAAGCCATGGCCACAGGATCACACAATCTGTGTCCTCTTTTGAAAGTGCCCCTTTCAAACAGTGTTGAGGCCTGCTTGCTGGCATAACTGCCAGCTATTTCTCTCCTTGTCCGCAAGCCTCCCGCCTCTGTCACAGGCTCAGACTGACCTTTTTATATTGTCCAGGCAGCAGATTCTCCACGATCTCACTCAGGTGGTAGAAAGAGGGTCTCTTCTCAGGCTCACTGCTCCAGCACTGCACCATTATCTCGTAGCTGCAAAGGCAGAGCTCAGGGTGAGCATGGGAGGACGAGTAGATCTCGGCCACCCCACGATCCCTGGAGCATGGGCGCCTGGCCCACGGGTGGGGAGGGAGCTTACACTTCGCTGGTGGCGTGGTCAGGTTTGGCCATCCGGTATCCACTCTTGATCTTATTGTAGAAAGTAGAATCAACCATCATACCAGGGTAGGGTGTGCCACCTAAGAGTCAAAAAAAAAAGAACTGGATGAAGACGGGCTTCTACTTGTACCACACACCTTTAATCCTGAAGCCCTGATGTCCGGATTCTTTCAAAGACCTTGTAGGGTTACACCCCCTTGACTATGGAAGCTGCTCAGACTTGATATAGAAGTCTTGGTTGATCAGGTTCAAGCATCTTGGGCAAAACATATACAACTTTAGAAAGAAAAAAAAAACACTAACAAATTTAATAGTGTTTCTAACTACTAGATCTACATACACACTCAAAAGATGAGGAGGGGTTCTAAGCCACTAAAGGTAATAATGTCATTTCCTTTCTTTTTGCTGTTTGTTTATTTGTTTTGAGACAAGATTTCTGTGTAACAGCCCTGACTGTCCTGGAACTCACTCTGTAAACAAGGCTGGCCTCAAACTCATAGAGATCCGCTTGCCTCTGTCTCCTGAGTGCTGGGCAAGGCCAGGCCCAGTCTGACTTCCTCTCTGAAGCTTCTGCTCCGAAACTCCTTTCCTCTTCCTCTGAACCCATGTTAGAGCTTACTGGGTTTACCTCCAACTTTGTAATTCAAAGGTCACAGTCATTCCTTCTCACTCAATTACAACCTCCCCTGGCAGAAGGCACCGGATTTGCCCAGGCTCTGGTGACAGGTGATCAAACATTAAGGAAGTTCAGATCCTCAAGACAGGGGCTTCACCCCCTTCCTTGCCACCTCACCTTTCACCTGGGCCTCATTCATCATCAAGTAAAGGAAACTACCAGTGATCTATCTAAGCCCAGAGTACAAAATGAAAAGGCAGATGTCACTGGAAGCCCTTCCCATGGGACAAATCACTCTGACACAAGCCAGGAGAGAAAAAGGGCAGTGGCCAGGGGGAGGAAACATCCCCCAAAGATTCCTCTGACTCTGCTCAGCCTCCACCAGACATGGTACTGGCAGATTTGTAGAGTGAAGCAGCTGCAACATGATTGGCTGACAATGCACATGTCATCCTGGATGCTAGCATTCTGGACCTGGGACGGACATATAGCCCTTCAGAATGAGCCCAGGTAACAGAGCGGTCAAGCCCATACCAAGGGAGAAGATTTCCCAGAGCAGAATGCCGTAAGACCAGACGTCACTCAGCGTGGTGTAGAGGTTGTCGAAGATGCTCTCAGGAGCCATCCACTTCACAGGCAGGAAAGTCTGTGGAGAAGGAGAGAGGAAATTAACCAACCCGCAGACTACACCCTGATGTCTGCAGAAGTAGAAACGGAAAAGGGTCCTTCTTGGGCTGTGAAGAATGCATTAAAGATCTCGCCTGC
Source organism: Bramus lutescens (assembly GCA_001685075.1). Taxonomy (NCBI): domain Eukaryota; kingdom Metazoa; phylum Chordata; class Mammalia; order Rodentia; family Cricetidae; genus Bramus; species Bramus lutescens. Next base: position 172,765 of record LOEQ01001215.1, read on the forward strand.
ACTGTGTCTCCCATGTGTTTGTTTACTGTTCACCACAACTAGGTATGCTGTGCGTGTGTATGTATATATGTTCACATGTATGCAGGTGCTTGTGTGTGTGCATACATGCGTGTGTGCATGTGTGTTTGTGTGTGCATGCATGAGTGTGCATATGGAAGCCAAAGACCTCCACTGCTGTTCCTCAGGAAACAATCCACTTGTTTTTTTTTCTTTTTTGCCCCTCTCTGAGAAAGATCTCTCATTGGCGTGGGATTCCAGCCATCTGTGTCTGCCTCCCCAGCACTGGGATTCCACACACCAACCATTATGTCTGGCTTTTTACATGCGTTCTTGAGGTCAAACTCAGATACCCATGCTTCCACAGGAAGAACTTCTCTGAGTCATCTCCCTATGCATTGTATAGATTCTTAATAAATAACAAATAAGGAATGGTCCATGCCCCTTCTCATCTCTTCTGAAGGAATAATATTCTAAAAACATTTAACTTTCAATCTACCAATGAAGTATAACCTTTTACCACACTGGTCACCCTGTTTTCAGATAACCCTAGGAACAAAACTGAAAACAGATACAGCGACCTGTAAACCACTAACAACTTCCAAACTGTAAGAAATAAGTGGTTATTTTCCACCACCAAAAGACAAGACACTGAGGTGTGTCTCTTTAAAACTTGAGATGAAATATTAAATCTAGAGAGATACATACTGCAGCATCCTTCAGGCGAGCATCCCTCAGGCTAGTAACCCTCATCCTCCCCCTTTTCCCGCATATTACTAAGAACACACAACAGACTTTCATAGCCTTAGGGGAGAAATCATTTTCACTCAAGTTTAGTAACTTGTTCAAGGTGCCTGGGAAGAGCCACAGCTAGGGTCATGAGCATAAGTCATGAGTCTGAGTCATGGACAGAGGCCACAGTCCTGCCTACGCAGGTGCTGTGGCCCTGTGAGCTGTCTTACACCAGTGGGACAGAGTGACACGCAATCGTACCTCCAGGTGGCAGATGTGTCTGTCCTAAGCTGACAAGTTGAAGGAATGGGGATAATGAAATTATCCTTAAAGAAACTGAACCATTCTATTAACTCCAGCAGTCTGGATGCTCTAAAGCTTCAATCCGCCTATTGGGAATCTGATAAGAACTCACACACTGGAGGTCTCCCTGGAAATGCACTCTTGTATATTCATGAACATACTTGACTTATTGGGAGTTAACATGTACTGGGTGTGTCTAATTGTTTGTTTTTAGTTTTACATGTATGGGTGTTTTGCCTTCAATGTCTGCACACCACTTGCATGCCTAGAGCACAATGGAAGCCAAAAGGGGCGGGTGGGCATCAGATCCCCAGACCTCCAGTTACAGGCAGTTGTGAGCTGTCATGTGAGGGCTGGGAATTGAACCCAGATCCTTCTGGAAGAGTGCTTCTATGTCAAGCACTGTCCGTAGAACTTTATATGAATTTACCTAAATTATTCCCTGGCAGCAATTTAGGAAATAAGTGATCCTCTTATTAGGAAATGAGATAGACAACACACTTGCCCAAACACCAGCCCTGCTATCAAGGGGACCGGATACTAGGCTGTCTGTTAAGACTAAGTTTTCCCTACTGAGACCTCTGGGGCCAACTAATGAGCCGTGAGAACCTGTTTTAGAAACATGACTTCTGAATGAAGAAGCAACCCAATTCTGAGAGTAAAGGGTGGGGGAATAAGCAGCGAAGGTGGAGGGGACGTACGCTGCCTTTTGACACGTAATTGGAATCATGCATGATGTCTCTGGCCAGGCCGAAGTCGCAGATCTTCACAATTTTCCCTTGTGCCAGAAGGACATTGCGGGCAGCCAGGTCCCGGTGGACGCACTACACGGTAAAGAAAGAAACCACTTCAGAATGGCTGCAGCTGAGGCCAGATAGCAGCTCTCCTGCGAAGCTGGCCACGCCGTGGTGGCACCTGAAGGAAGAACTTGCCCTCCCTCGCCATCCTGACTCCTCCTGAGGGACAAAGGGTACAGGAGAAAGGCAGACACTCAATGAGGTCAGACTCCCAGTTAGTTCAGGGAAGCAACAGAGAGGTAGGTGAACTGAGAAGCCATTGTTATTCTAAGATCTTCCTCTTGGCATTGCTTTCCATGTCCCCTCCCTCTGAATCTATGGCTGGGTCTGAAGAGGTCTCTGTGCCTTGAACTTACATTTTTGGAAGCCAAAAATTCCATTCCTCGGGCAACTTGATAGGTGAAGCTCAATAAATCCAGCAAAGTCAGACCCTCAGAGTCATCGTCCGAAAGGAGGTTTTTGACTTCTGAGTCTGTGGAAAAGGAGTCAAATGTATTGGTGTTGGCTAAGAGCATAGGGATCCCCCAGTACCCTGGCAACTCCTGGTCTGGCAGACTGCAGAAGTGGATCCAAAGATCTCCTCCAAAAGCATTTTCTCATGGATTCTAGACTTCACAGGCTACAGAAACTATGCAAAGGAGGCTGGGGGTGTGGCTCAGTGGTAGAGAATGTGCCCAGCATGCATGAAGCATGCATCGCAACCTCTAGCACTATAAAAATAGAAAGGAGAAATAATAGCTCTTTCTTCCCAAAGAAATATACACAGGTTGAGAATGCCTGACCCAAAATCCTGACTCTAAAATGCTTCAACCATCCAAAACTTCTTTAGCACCAAGTGATGGCAAAAGTAGAAATTCTCATGCCAGACTTCATGTGACAGATCACAGTCAAAACACATGCACACTAAAGAAATATTGTATAAAATTACTGTCAGTATGTGTCTGAGGTGTGCATGAAACAGATACAAATTTCTATTTAGATTTGGATCCCACCCCCAAGATATCTCATTATGTACATGCAAATATTCCAAAATCAAAAAAAAAATTCAAAACACATTCAGTTCCAAGCATTTCAGATAAGAGACACCCAGCCTGCATTCACAAACACATACCTGCGGGAGGGGTGGATGGTTATATGCATAATGATTAATCAAACCAAACTCCTCCACGGATTGTCACATCCGAATTTTCATTTGCCCTTGAGTTTCGTTTTCCCCCTCATCACAATCCCCTCAGCCACCTTGGAAACTCACACACACACACACACACACACACACACACAAATCGTCCATGGCAAATTTTAGATTTGCTTTGTTTCCTTTTTGCTTTGTGTGTAGTTTGCCAATTGAATCAACTAACCAAACAGACCAAGCAGCCATCCTAAAGGACGGTGCCCATGACCAGGCGTGGACACTTTCCTCCCATTCATCCCATTTGGAAGGGCCCCAAGAGCATTCAAGGAAGGGCAGTCTGGGCCAGCAGTGCTCAGACCTTGACGATTTTCAGGTCGCTGACGAATGGCTCCAGCCATTCATATTTTTCCCAGACAGCTATGGGAAGGCCAGAAAACTGTGGTCTGCCTGCCAGCAGGACCCAGGCCGAGCATGACTCAGGCCCATCAACTCTGCCCGGGAAGTGATGTAAACTATTTTTAACCATATGGGAGGGAAAGGAAGCGCTGCTTCCAGTACGTATCATCGGGTAAACTTTAAGAAGCGTTTGGAAGTTCACCCATTTGGCAAGGCAAAGGGAATGGAGCTGCAGATATGGAAAATATTATTGCACAATGGCTTTTACAAAGCAAGCAGATTTTTTTTAATGGATTATGCCTTTTGCTTAAGAACCCTAAAGGTATTCAGAGCACATTAGAGTTTTGTTTTGTTTTGTTTTGTTTTTTCCTCTCCAAAACAATCTCCATGGCAGCTAAACAGTTTGGCAGCAGCTGATGAGAAGCTCAAACCCTCAAAAGCAGGATCGCCAAAAAAAGGTCAGGCTCATCTGGACCCTGCCCACTTCAAGTGAGTGGTTAAGCCAGAGGCCTGGAGTGGCCACCCCAGAGCAGGCATGAGGTGGTCCATCTGGCATGGCATCACCACGCGGCACCCTGGAGTTGACAAATGAATTCATCCCCACTACACACGCTTCTGTTTCCAAAGCAGAAGGGCCTGCTTTCAAACAAAAGTCAACAGAAGCATTTGCCAGAAAATGTACCCTCAAACTGGCTGCTTTGGAGTTATGATCCACCAATTGCATGTTAGGAAAGTAAAAGTAAGGATTATCGTGCACCCAGAGAAAACCATGAGGAAACATTGTAAGATGGCCAGCTTTCAATTTGGCCATGGGGAAAACAACACCAATTCTCATCACTTTCACTTTTTTTTAAACAAAAGACATGTTAACAAGAAAAGACCATTATAGCAGAATGAATTATTTATTTAAAGCAACTACATTTAAAGTTTGAGAAATGGATTACATTATATCTGTCTTCTTTATTTGTACTTTTACAATATTATATACTCTTTTTTTCATGCCAGAGAATGAGTTGTGTACACGCCAGGCAAGCAATCTACCATTGAGCTACACCACTAACCCCTGTCTTTATTCTTCTTACTCATAGACCACAAATCTACAAAGACATCTAGGCCCCGCTGAGCAGGCCTGCACTTAGGGATCACACAGTCTGACAGATGTACCTACCCCTCAGCCCAGTTTCCCTTCCTCTGAGCATCACATCAAACCACAGAAAGATCATATTTGCTAGAATGAGTGCATGCACTTTTACCTAGCATAGACTTCTTCTTATAGGAGGCTGGCCGATCATACAGTGATCTCTGGATGTCGGAGTATTTAGAGACTTCTTTCCTTTCGAGCATGGGGACATACTGTGTGGTGTCGGCTTGTTTCATGTCCATGTAGTCACCATTGTTTTCAAAAGATAAAATCACGTAACTATAAGGAGAAAAAGACAAAGACGCTTCACATGTGTGGCCTCTGATTTGGTCACTCAGTAGACAGCATGCTAATTTGGGTACCCACAGTGTGTCATTTACTGAGGGAGGTGTCAAGGTCTCAGGGGTAAGCATAAACAGTCCCCATGTGTGTACTGTACATGGGGTGGCCCAGTCAGACAGATGACATTAATCAGTCACAACACATGGGTCTTCTCAAACCCAGGCATGCTGGGAATGAAGGATGACTTTGATGATATGGAAGGAATATGCCCATCTTGGAGGAGGCCAGCATTTTTCTAACTAGTCTGTAAAATCAATACCGTCTACATCGAAGGGAAACACTATAGGGTCAGCCGGGCTCCACAAATGGTAGCTGCCATGATTCTCCTTCACGTTTTGCTTCTCTGTGCTCAGGACCACTCCTCCACACATCCTCAGAAGTAGCAGAGACATCCCCAAGAGCTACAGAGAAGTCGAGGGCTACACTCCCATAAACACAAAAGGCTCTGAGTCTGGTACACTGGAGAGTTGAAAACTCCATGACCATAAGGGCAGTTCACCATTGTCCTCTGTCGGCTCAGTCGTCACGCAGCCATGTGGCTCAGACAGACAGGTCCTGAGACTCCATAGACTGGGCATCCATTTGAAGCCCATTAAGTAATTTTATAACAAGAGAGGTCCTTGGACTTTCTGATCTCACAGAACCTCGCACACATTGTCTTTACAGCCACTTGGAAGCTTTAACAGGAGAGACAAGTGAGCATCGCTGGCCCAGGTCCAGCAAGGAGCAACTGCTTAAGCCTGGAGATCCTCCCTCCAACAGCTCCTCGCAAGGCACAAAGCTAGACATCCCTGGGCAGAGCTGCACTGACGTGTCCCGAGGAATCACATAGCGAGAAGAGAATCCCAGCCCCCGCTGCCACTCACACCTCTCAGTACAGCCTTCCCGTAGAATGACCTAGTCCCAAACACCTGCAGCTGCGCATCTACCCACACTGACATGAATGGCTAGGCAGGCTCCAAGCCTCGTGGCCTCTGGAGCTGGCCTAGAATCTGCAGGACTGATATCTGTGGGGACAGGCTTTTTGCCATTTACAATGCTATGACAAGGACACAGTAGGCTCCCTTCATAGTTACCTCCTTGTACTGTCATCGGTGGGACTCAGTCCAAAGATGTCCAGCTCTTTCTTTGGCTTCTCTGGGTGACGGCTCATGAAGCTATCTCTATTCTTATGCAAATAGTTGACCAAATCCCCATAGAAGCAGTACTCAGTGATGATGTAAATGGGGCCTGTGGGGACCAAATGCAGTCAAGGTATAAAGATGGGCAACAAAAAGAAGCCGTAATGCTCAGAACCAAGGAACTTTCCAGAAGTCAAGGCAACCAGTGGGCTCCACTTATGAGCTTTATATACTCATGAGGCACGTTTGGGGTGCAGAGAGAGGAATGTGTGCCCGAGCCTGGTTCAAAGTTCCACAACCATGAATGTTCCCAGCACACCCTCACTCCAGGTCAGGAGGCCGCCTACCTGACTTGGTGCAGGCTCCCAGCAAGTTCACAATGTTCAAATGTGGTCCCAAGTGGGTCATTATCTTCAGCTCAGACATGAGAGCTTGCTTTTCACTGGATCTCGCTGTGGCTATTGAAGTAAATGAGATTTCACTTCAACTGAACTACTTTACTCCTGGTTCTCAGACAAACACATATAAAACTGCGATTCAATAATATTTATTTACCAAGAGTCTAAAAGAAGAGTACTAGAAGGTTTCCTTAGCCTAGACTCTAATGTGTGTGTGCATGCGTATGTGTGTCTATGCATGTGTGTGTACCCTTGTCTATACAAATACACATAGAGGCCAGAGGTTGACATCAGGATATCTTCTTCAACTATTTCCTCATCTTATATTTTGAGATAGGGTCTCTCACTGAATTGAACACTTGCCAGGCTGGCTAACCTAGCTGGCCTGTGAGCTTTCAGGATCCACCTATCTCCTCCTGCCTCCCTGCAGTGCTGGCTTAAGGAGTACTCTACCACTTCTGGCTTCCTAAAGAGATGCTGAGGGACCAGAATCCAGGTCCTCGTGTTTTCACAGAAAGCACTCTACCCATTGAGCCAGGGCTGTAGTCCCTAGACTTTAAGATTTAAAAAAAAAAAGAAAGAAAAAGTCACTAGAAGTAAGAACGTCTTATTCTTAACAAAGAGAGAAAACAAAAACCTAAATCCACATAAAATTTTGAATCTGAAGAATCACAATATAGTATTAAATTTACTATCAAGTCACTTGATATTTTCGTGTTCAAGGCATCCCTGGGAAGACGCACTTACGTTTCAGCATCTTGACAGCAACCTTCATAACAGGCTGGGACCGACTTAATCCATAGGCTGTGCCTTCAACCACTTTCCCAAATGCACCAGATCCCAAGATCCGACCTGTGGGCAGACAGAGCCATCAAACGCCAGCTCCAGGCTCCTCCGCTTTTCAGGCAGAGGCCAGTGCACAGGGGTGTACAGCTGGGTGGGCATTTTTCCTGTACTGAGTAAGCATAATTATTCCTCCAAGTCATCATGTCCAAAAAAAAAAAAACTGAGCCCACAGGGAAGGAAATTAGTGTAATTGCTTTTGTCAAATAACATTTGCAATGGGAAGGAAAACACAGACGAGAGAGAGGAGAGCTCAGCCATCCCTGGTGTGAACATGGGCTCCCGCCAGGCCTTGGGCTCCTGTGCACTCGCCTCCATGGCTTCCACCCAAACCCCCTGGTTCTCTATCCTTCTGTTTTGCACGTGCAGACAGAGGTGACATTTGCATTAACAAATGGAAATCTTAACTACTGGAAATCTTCAGTATTCCAAACGCCACTGATTCTGAGGAAAGCACAAGGGAGAACTTGGGCTTGTCTCCTTTGTCAGGAAGGAAGGTCCCTGGACCAGAGGCTGTGTGTGCCAGCACAGTCCTTCTTCGTGTGGTCAAAAAATAAAAATCAAAGCTGTTGTCTCCACCCTTAAAGAGGTAGTGGTGTGGCAGGTGGTGGGGGTGGGGGGAGGCATTTTCAGGAAAACAGTCTGACCATGGACAGCCCAGGCAGAAAAAGACATCAAGAGTGGTTCTGCCCTCTCTTCTGGTCTGTGCCTCTGGCATTCATGCCTGGAAAGGTGTCCTTCCTCCAACAAGCTGGACTTGCCCAAGAGGAAAAGGACAAAGAGATAGGCATCAGGGGTCCCCACCCCATAATGCTATTGCCTTTTAACTTCTCTAAGCTCTGCATCCCTGTTTGGGAAAATATAATAAAGCGTAGGTGTAGGTGAGGCAGCCTCGCTGCTGACCGTGTGAGTGACTGTAAAATCTGAGTTCTGCTATAGTTTTGGAATGAGACACAATAGTAAAAAAAAAAAAATTTCATCTGAATTGGCTGAGCCCCTTGATTGTGACATAACCTGTAGGTCTAACTTCCTTTTGCCTCGGTCTGGTTTTTATTCACTTAGAATGTGATTAAAAAACTATTTGGGACTTCATTTTTTGGTTCCAACCCAGGACTGAAATCTTTGAAATGTATGACAAACCATCTTGGTTTTTATGTTTGCTTTAAAGTGTGTGTGTCTCTGTGTGTGTGTGTCTGTGTGTGTGTGTGTGTGTGTGTGTGTGTGTGTGTGTCTGTGTGTATAGAAAGGAGGGGGTTGATTCGGGTTTTTGAGACAGGATCTCATGTAGCTCAGGCTGGCTTCAAACTCACTACATAGCTAAGGATGACCTTGAACACCCAACCTTCCTGCCTCATTGGGATTACAGTCATGAACCACGACAGCAGCAGGTACTTTTATATCCTACACTGCATTGATATGAAGAAGAATTTTATGATTCCTTGGAATGGAACTCAGCACACTGAGTTACCTCTCTTCTCAGCTAGTCCTTTATAGTCACAAAATTCATTTCATTTTTCATCATGATATCTTTGCCAATCCAAAATCATTCCAATGACACAATTAAGAGTTTCTTTCCTTTTGATATTTTGATAGTGGGTCTCATGTAGCCCAGGCTGGCCTGAAACCCACTATGTAGCTCAGATGACACTGAACTCATGAGTTTTCTGCCTCCAGCTCCCTCTAGGCATGTACTACCTAGCCACTTAACTATGGGTGTACACTACCGTGCCCAGTTAATTCCGCCCTTTTTCAGTTCTGGAGATAGAATCCAAGGCCTCACATAGACTAGAGGCTTCCAGCCTTGACTTCCCCTTCTCAGGCCTAATGAGCTCATGCTCAAGATGGCTATGTAGCCCAGGCTAGCCTGGAACTCACAGTCCTCCTTCTTCAGCCTCCCCAAAGCTGAGGTGAAGAGAGTGAGCCACCACACCCAGGCCTGTGAGCAAATTTCCTATCAGGCAGGGTTCAAGTGCCTAATATCCCCAGGCCTATAACCAACAAAGCTGGGTAGGTGATGCTGGGGTCCCCGGAGGTGGCCCTCACAGGAACTTACCAAGCACTAGCCCATCCCTCGGGAATTCCCATCTGGAGTCGTAAGGCAGCTGCATCGGATCCACATAAATATACTCATGTCCATCGGGGCTGATAGACTCAATGACTCTCCAGCGAATCTCATAGCGTGGCTTCTGTAATGACCAGGGCAGGTAACAGGTGAGTTACCAGTCTGGAGGCACCAAGCCTCACTGCAGAACCAAAGGGACTGGACCCAGGAAGGTCGAGCATGGTTCCCCACACATGTGCCTAACACAGTCCACCCCCACCACACAGGTATCTACCACTGTCCACTATACATGCATCTAACATAGTCCAGCACACATGCATGTGACATGGTCGTCCACCACACATGTATCTAGCACTGTTGTCCACTACACATGTATCTAACAGTTGTCCATCATACATGTTTCTAACACAGTTGTACACCACATATGTATCTAACATAGTCCACCATACATGTATCTAACACAGTCACCCATCACACATGTATCTAACACAGCCCACCATACATGCAATTCCCAAAAGCCCCTTCTCTGAACCAAACACTCAAAGAGGCAGCTGCTCTTGTTCTAATGGCTCCGAAGACTCACCTGCTTCCAGATGACAACCAGGACAATGAGAGAGACGATGACAATGACCAGCAGCACCAGCACTGCTGCCGCCACCGTGAGCTCAGAACGCAGGGCTGGGGGGCAAGAGAGCGACACGGTGGAGAATTTCCTCAGTTACTCGGGGGCAGAGAGTGGAAAGGAAGGGGTTGAGACTGACTGGGCCTGTCTTACTGCTGGCAGGGAAGTGCCCAGGCTCCATGGCTCCCTTTAGGGATGGCCAATACCACCTCTCAAACACGTGTACTCCTGAATGAAATGTGATTCTTCCCTGGGACAAAACTCTTTTTCCAAAGATCCTTCAAGGAGCCCCTTTTGGACAATTTGAACAGAGACAACAAAGATTGGGTGAATTGGGAGCGACTTCATTAGCAGAAACAGCCACCTCATAAGCTTCATGGTAAAGTGGATTTAACCACGGCATTGTGCCTTTTGTCCCTATCTTTGCGCTCCATTCCTTCATTTGTTTCTTTGGAAGACTTCAACCCAACTCCGCTGCTCTAAGAGACAAAAAATTCTTCTTCCTCATTTTGCATCCAGGCACCAACAGAGAGGCTTAGTAGCTATGCTGTATTTGACAAACAAAAATGTCCACAGCCGCTGCAAATGCAGCTGGAAGCAAATGAAAGGGCCTGCCAGCCAGACTGGGGCCTCAAGTGCAGACAGGGCAGAATGTCTGTTTTGGGACCTTCATTACTATGTGACCCCTGTCTGGGATTCCACATCCCACCTGAGGAAGATAGGGCTTGGCTGGTGACCTGGAGTTGTCCTGCCTACTGAGAAACTCACTGGGAGCCACCAGCTTCAGCTCTCGGTTCCCAGTGCCAAGGTTATTCTTTGCCAGGCATCGAACTGCGATGGTCTCTTCCACTTTGGCAAAGGACACTCGCCCTTCCACAGTATTCCTGCCTCGGCGGTGGAACTCTGTGATGATGTTTGAGACATTGCTGGCCAAACTTGTCCAGGAAGTATCATTATTGCATCTAGAGAGAACATGGCACAAGTGGAGATCTGATTACCACAGGTCACAAAGACCAGGGAACTTTCACATTTCTGATTGACACACATTCGGAGGTGGCCAACAGGTTTGTTTTCTTTACAGTTCATTTGCACCTGCTCAAGAGGAGCAGTCTCACACAGACAACTAAATTTGTGAAAAGGCAGATAAATGTAACAAAATACAACTAACAATCTGAAATCTTGAACCTGTGAGCAAACTCTAAAGATAACATCAAAAACATTTAATAATCCCAATTCCCAGCTCCTTCAAAAACACCCTCCCGAACATTCCTGCATTGCTGGTGGGAGTGCAAGCTGGTACAGCCCCTTTTTGGATATCAGTATGGCGATTTCTCAGAAAATTAGGAAGCAACCTTCCTCAAGACCCAGTA
>LOEQ01001215.1:218056-246760 GCA_001685075.1 Bramus lutescens
TTGTTATCCAGTTTGATGGCGTGAGTTCGGTCCCTGGGACCCACGTGACCGAAGGAGAGCACAGACTTCCACAAGCTGCCCTCAGGCTTCCAGAAGCTCTTAGTGCAGTAGCATGCGTGCGTCACAGCCACTCAGAAAAATAAACAAAAATGTAATAAAAAACATTGTTGAGGACAGGTATAGTGGCACACACCTTTAATCCCAGTCCTGAGGAGGCAAGGGCAGACCGATCTCTGTGAGTTTGGGGTCAGCTTGGTCTACATAGAGAGTTCCAGGCCAGCTGATAGAACATAGTACCTGATCAAAACAAGCAAACAAACATTTTTAAGACCAAAACAGAATGTCAAGCATCATTAGGGAAGATTCTACCTTATTAAATTCTTTCCTGTGATGGCTCTGTGGAAAACTGATATTAATATTATCACGAGTTAGCCATTTTGCTCACCCGGAAGCATGAAGGTCAACTGAACCAAAGCAACTTATCTGACTCGATTAGTGGAAACAGGACTGGCCATTGAATGCAGGATGTCACCATAGAACACGAGCACTCTACCACCTGATACAGCCCCAGCCCAAGATCTGTATCTGGGTAGGTGGTCACATCACTACAAATGTAAAACTCCCCTATGTGCAAAGCTGACAGTTCAGGACTAAAGCTGTTTTTTATTTTATTTGTGTTTGTTTGAGAGAGCCTCGTACTGTAGCCTAGGTTGGCCAGGATTCCTGGGTGATCCTCATATCCTGCTCCTCCAAGCGCCAAGGTAACAGGCATGTGCCACTACTCCTGCCTCTAAATGCCTGGTTTTCACTCAGGTCCACTTTAGCCAAGACTGCAAGCCTTGCCCTTACCCCTCACACTAACCCATCTATCCTACATGACTGTGCATGGGACATTTTCACTGATAAAACATGCATAAAAGCATATTGAAGCTGCATTCCCATTCCCCTTGAGATACAGACAACAGATTATTGCATGCACATTGCCTGCAGTGAATAATTAAAACAAAACAAAAGATTCCTGGAGGCAGAGGTGGTGGTAACGGTGGCGGTGGTGGCAGTGGTGGTGGCCGTGCTGCTGGTGGTGGTGGAGGTGGCGGTGGTGGTGGTTAGAAGACAAGGCAGCGCAGAGGACAAAGGCCTCTCCAGCAAGCCTCGAAACCACTGGTATGCTCTGGTCTTTTCCTCAGCATCAGATAAGCTTCTGCAGGGCTCCGAATGAAAGACACAGTTCCTCACTTCAGGTTCCCACTGGAACACTATCTTATCTGCCTGAGTACTGTTTGCTTCTCCTAAAGCCACCAATAAAGCCAGAGAAAGTAGAACTGGAGACTCCAACATGCCCCGCCCTGCCCCACCTGGAGGTCAGAGGAAGAGCTTCTCTGCTGGCTGCTCAGCAATGCAACGCCTTGAAGACTGGTTAAAATACACAGGACAGAGGAATAACTCGCCTATAGAGCATTTCTTCAGCAAGCCCTGGGATGGACTCACAGAACCTCAAAAATGAATAAATAACTAAATAAATAAAAACAACAGGCTGTTGTGGGAGCTCCTTCCGCTCCTTCAGCCAATAGCCGCTGAGATACCAGCNATAGAATGGGTTACGGACAGTAGCTAAGAAGAAGCATTCTCCTAGACAGCAAGCATGTTTAGTCAGCCTGCTACTTTAATGCCTAGAGTTCTTCCCTTCTCTCTCCCCTCTCCTTCCTTCTCTCCCTCCCTCCTTTCCAGGATCTTACTATGTAACCTAGGTTGGTCTTGAACTCACCAACTGCCCATGACTAGGGGTTAAGTGTCATCTTTCTGTCTCAGCCTCCCAGGTGCTGAGATAGTGGGAGAGAACACCTCATCTAGCTCATGATCATGTAACATGTCAGCTATTTCTTCTTTAGAGTGCCGAATTTTCTCTCAGTCCTCAAGCTGGGAGGAAGCCACTGACGTCAGGGTTCTCAACTGAGGACTTAGGTCCCTGGCATACTTTTTCTCAGCCCTGTGTCTTATGATATCATTCATCTTTGTCATTTCTTCCTCAACTGGAGTTGTTCCCTTATTGTGGCAACAAATTTCAAAATAGGTCATGCATTGACATTAACACAGGGGAATAAGCTACAGATTCTAGACTTTTCCTCTCTCATAAAGCTGACTAATGAATATTTTAAAAAGTTGGCTCATTATTCCTATTCTAATTTTTATATAGATAAAACATATAAAGTATATATTATGAATACAATAGATTGTTTCTGTGTTTTTTTCAAAAAAAACTTTTATAAGGTAAATTGCCTGTTGAGGTGTCTTTTGGGGGTTAGTTGTTTAGAAAACAAACAAACCACTGGCCAATTTAAAATCATCCAGGAGAATAACAAAATCAACCTCTGCTGTAGTAAACTCTGTTTTCAAGAATGGTATGAGGTCTCTGTTTTTCCATTAGACCATGCTTTTCCAGATAATAAACAAGTATATTCTGTTATGCATGCACAGCCCTACATAACATACCTAAAGACATATATCTGTTTATTCTGCTGGATTTGTTATGATTTCCGCCATGGGAAACTGGATTTGTGAACATCAAACAGGAAAGCACACTATATGAATAATTCTAAATCTCATGACGATTACTTGCTTTCCAATCACCCAGGTTTGGTGGCATGAGCCTTCACTTCCACCCCTTAAGAGGCAGGAGGACCACAGTTTAAGGGCACACTGGGAGATCTCAGGGGGAAAGAATATCACTTCAAATGAGCCAAGGCTCCACATTCAATTTACCATGACAGCTCCTGATGGTGAAAGAGAAAAGCCAGAGACCCAGGGGAAACATCACGATAAGGAGAGAGAATTTCAAGCTTTTACATTTAGCAAGAGTTGAAAACCAACCTCACTTTTGCAACCCTCTTAAAACTCACTTGAATCTCCCTTGAAGTACACTGCGAAGCAATCTTCTCAGTGTGTTCTTGGCAGTCAGTTTGGCTGTGTTTTGGTTTAATTTCCAGCTCTGTAAACGATCATTAAGCTGGCGCTGAGCATCCCATGTTGTGGTTTGCGTCTACTTCCGAGGCCAGGTTTTATTGAGGGACAAGAGGATATGCACAGCCTGTTTAAAATGTTACATCTGCACTCCACACCAAAAGAAGTTTACACCACAAAGCACAGGGGACCGCATACAGTGGAGAACATCTTCCTACGACTGACTCACTGGTGATAAGAGAGGACCTACAGCATGCCATGTGTGTTCAGGGAAGTGCAGTAGAGAGAACCAGGACTCTGCCATCGTGGACTCATGGTCAGAGAGATAAGTGGCGGATCCCACAAAGATGTAAGGGAATACAAAGAATACATACAAATAGCGAGGATTCTGGGAAGCATAAAAACAAATGGGATTTTAGGATGTAAAGATTGACTGATAAGAAGTGTTTTTTGAGCAAGCTTTGATGACAGTGCTGGGCAAGCCAACTGACTTTTGGATGGACACATGACTGGTGAAGAAACCACTAAGTTTAAGTGTATAAAGCGAGGGTTTTCAATATCTGGGTTGTGACGCCTTTAGGAGGTCAAGCAAACCTTCACAGGGGTCACATATCATATATTTACATATTAGTTCATAAGTAGCAAAATTACAGAGATGAAGTAGCAATAGAATACTTTATAGGGGGTCACCACAACATGAAGAACTGTTTTAAAGGGTCATAGCATTTGGAAGGTTGGGAACCCCAGGTCTAAAGGAAAGGGTTTGTTTGAGCCAATTCCCATCTCCGTACTGTCTTTGGAACTCAGCAGGTGCAATTTACTTTGAAGTCATTCTGGGTTAAGAATATAAATACAAATTCCTATACTGTAAATGGTTTAGTGCTTTCTATGGAACCAGTAATATTCTAAGTTCTATATATACAGCAATTCCTGTGACAAACTCTCTGAAGAAGCAGTAATTGCTTCCACTTGCAGGATGGGCACAGAAAGCCTAGTCATGCTAAGTAGTTCCTAGAAGGCTTGAGAGCTAAGGGGAGACAAAGCCTCCAGCAGTATCTATTGAACCATTGATTCCAGGCTCACCTACTAAATTCTACTGCCTATCAGAGCATCCATATGTTTTAAGTTCATGAGGAGTTCATGGTACAGACAGATCTTCAAAAACGTGATATGATTTAGGCAAGCTATCTATAGCAATACTCACTAGACAGACAATAATATATGCTGTACATTCAGAAAGGGAAAAAAAGGTTTCGCGTGAGACGTAATGCCAGACGTGGACAGTTTTCTTGATAGCATCATATATAAACAATGCAGCACAATCTTAAATATTTCGTAAACGAGATTCCACTCATGCATACAGGACAAAGAAGACTGGCTATTTGAGATATAGCAGCCAGGCTAAACTCTGACTATTCATAAAGGTATCTGAAAGTTAATCTGTACGGATGTCAAGGTTCGCATTACTTTATATACTAATAATGTGTCAAAATATTTAGTGCAAAATAGGTCTGATGCAGTTGATCTCTGTCCAGGTCCACTGAATGAGAAAAGAGAAAACCAAAATAGGTTTTGACAACTTGAAGTGATGAATTACTCTTTGATGGTCAAACTTCAGTGACAGAGTGTATTCTAATGCTTGGCATTTATTTGGCTTACACTCTTGACCCTGGCTTGTTCCGAAGCCTTCACTCACATATGCTCGTCTGGCAGAGCTCCAGATCTTTTATCGACTGTCACATTTTTTAGTACATCTTAAGTGATCAGCATACATTTGAGAAATACATTTCCCTAGAGACAGGTGAAAATTCAGACAAAATTTTAAAGGATTGACGTTGTCTGACATCTTCATGCTATCTTTTCTTCATCCTGCTTTTCAAACACCTTCACCACACTCAGTAGCTTTAGCTTCCCTGTATGATGATTACCAAGTACTCAGAACTTAGAGTGATGATCACTAAGTACTCAGTACTTAGAGCAAGTAATGTCAACTCAGACTCAGTCAAATTTTTAGGATACAGTGAATAACAAAACTTCATTAAAATGATTTGAAAACCTATAACCAGTTTAGCATATTCTAGGGGGGACAATGGCTTGGTGGGACAGCATTCATCTAAAATATAGAAAGTTATGGCTTTAATATTCAACATCATAGAAGAAAAACAAAAAGAGCAAGAAAAATAAAATAACCCTGGTATATTTCTAAGTAGGTTGATGTCTTTCATAGGCCAATTTTTAAAAGGTAAATGTATCCTACTTTATCTGCATTGAAGGGATGTTTGGTATTTATTGTGTATCAATTTGTGTATTATTTTATATTTAAACATTTTATTTCATATATAAAATCCCCAAAGCATTTAGCATATGAACTTATTCTAAAATGTATCTCTTGGTTTATCATAGCAAACATATGGTAGAAATGTGATGTGAGAGTCATATCATTCTATCAGTAACAACATTTCTGAAGAAAAAGCTAGCTAAGAATCCTTTGTACCAAGTACCTTCCCTTCCAAAGACTATGCCAACGTTAACTAAACCTTTTGGTCAACTTTAGATTTTTCTGAGGGTACAGCAAAGAAGAGGAAATACATTTTATTTCTAAGAATTCTTGTGAGAAGCACATTTCTTGTGATTGCATGAGTTATTGTAAGGAAAAAGAAGCAATATGTTTCAAGCAACCCAAAATAATTTAACTGCTATGTTTTTTGAAGTCCTTGCTCTTTGAAGACGCAATACAGCAAATGATTGAGTTCTTACACTTTTAGGCATTGTGTAAGCTGACAAAGATACGTTTCCATACAAAATCCCGAAAAAAAATAGTTATTTTTTGAGAAAAGAAGGTGCTATGCTTTTTGAAAATGGCAAATATGCATTTTTTACACATAGGAGTACAGGAACCTCAGTCTGTCCCATACACATGTCTATCAGATCTAGCTCAGGAAACCAACACATAGTAGACACCATAGATAATGCTTTCTGGCCTTTAAGTCTACACCATTTCATTTCTCAATGCCATTATGAATAGGATCCATTAACCATGTGTCGTGGGGGTGCAGTTAAGGTTTTAATTAGAAAATGTCCTGCAAAATGATCACGTATTTAGAACTTGGTCCACAGCTGTGGCCAATATTGAAAGGTGGTTGGAACACGGAGATGCTAACTCCGTAAGGGATGAGTTCATGCTGAATGGGCTAGGAAACAGGCCTGGTTAGAAGTGGGTTGTTAGGGATATATCTTCTGTCATCTCTTTCTTCTCTTTCTGGTTACAATGAGACATGTAGCTCTCCTCCTCCATGTCTTGTAGTTATGATGATGGAGTTGTTATGATGATTCCCAATAACAGAGCCAGCCAACTATGGACTAAAACAATAAGTAGTTCTACATTCAAACTTCTTTTCTCAGGTATTTGCCACAAATGTCTAACAGAGATGAATATACACATATACTAAGGGACTGTGAATTAACATCAAGGGTCTATCAATTTGCTCAGCTGAATATCTCCTCAAGATGGTTAATACACAATCATTGTCCAAACTTGCATCAACACACCTTAGACAAGAACTGGTCCACTATTTTAATGCCTGGGTTGTGTGGAATTTTTTCATGAATATTCATATGAAGAGGTTTAGGGCACATATTCTGACACTAGATTGTCTACATTTTCAAAATGGCATTTCATGTAGAAGCCCAGGCATGTTACTCTGCCTCATCTTCCCCATATACAAAAATTGGGCATATACTTTAAAAAAAATAAAAAGATAAGATTCTGATGTTTAGCCTGCACTGGCCTGAAATCCACTACTCACTATATAGGTTGGACTAGCCTTGAACTCCAGATGTACCTATATCACATGACTGCAGACTTAAATTTTAATGTTTAACCAGTACAGATAATACTACATTGATTTTTTTAAAGATATGGCCTTATTATATATCACTGTCTAGCTTGGAAGTCAGAGATTTCCCCCATATCTCTGCATCCCAAATGCTGGCATTAAAAGCTTGTGCATTCCTTCTGATTTGACATTCATTATTGAAAAAAATGTTGGGAATTTTCTGTTGTCCATAATACTCATATTTTATTCTGTGTAATAATTCATAATACACACATATATATGTATATCTACATATATACATATATATTACTAAGATTAATCAAACAGCCTTCTAAATGACCCTTTTTCTTTTCTGATTCTGAAACAGAATCTGCTTATGAGGACAAGCTGGCCTTGAAGTCACAATTTTACTGCCTTGGTTGCCTGAGGGGTGAGACAATAGTCCTGTACCATCACGCTGAGCTTGTAATATCCTTCTTCTTGTTTAGGTGAATGTTCCCTTCTTTTTCATCATTCAGTGTTCATGGTTTATACGAATTCAGATATAATAATAACACGTTTAAAGCAATGATATGGTGTTGCAGGGTGGAGGGTTATAATCCATCATCTGTTCTTCATTAGCATTCCCTAAGATATAGGAAATGTTTGGGAGTTATGGTGTCAATTAGCATACTGGAAAATAAAATGATAATGTCTTATTATGCGATGAAGGGATCCCTAAGCACACGCATATGTTTCTAGTAAAGATTTCCAAGACTGATTAAAGAGCAGAATCCTGTTTGGGTAGCAAAACAATTTCATCTTCAAAACCCAAGGAATCCACCATTCCCAGTACTAGCTTAAGAAAACTATAAAAAGACATGAGAGAACAGCATGGGGAAAGACAACTCAATAAAGGTGAGAAATTAGAAATTCTAAATATAAATTTCTTTTCCTATATAAAAACTGATAAAATAAGATAGCTATCTATCTCAGGTTTGCTCTCTAAGGAGACTGAGCCACATAACTTCATTTTAAAAATGCTTTTGTCCTCTAACATTTGCGAATTAATACCCTTAGTATATAACTTTTATTATTGCTGGTATCATTTAAAAATATATCCACCAAAGTGAAGAAATGTCAGTGATTATTAGGGATTATACACTACAGCAATTCTGATTTGTTGACAGTTTGGTTCATGTGGTTAAAATAAAGTGCTGAGGTGAGGGTCAAAAAAGTGCACAATTATAGTAGAGAAAACTTAAACTTAACAAATAATTGAATACTGTTTAAAAAAGATAGATGACCCTTATTTTCTGGATCTATAGTGTTAAATGCATTGAATACATGAGATGACTTTCTTCGTGGGAAACGGCATTAGTATCTGACAAGGATTTCAGATGCTGATTTTCATACATTTTTGTCAGGTCAGGTTTCACATTAATTAATAAAGTGAAGAACAAACTTGACCAAGGAAAGATTCCGTAAAGGAAATCCATCTACCTCTTCCATGTTTCGCGACTTCAGCAGCAAGGCCACAGAAACTTAAAGTGATGAGAAAGAATTCCTGTTTTACATCCATGTGTTCTAGAAACTTGCAAGGGTCAGTTACATCCCAATTCCCAAACTGAGGCTGATCATCTTCCCATGTGATATAAGCAATTAATGTTTTATAGTGAGGAATTATTGAGAGTGGCCATACCTGTCATCTAATAAATCAATCTAGCCCATCATCTTTTCAAATTTGCTCCTCTCGAAAATCCCACGTTACTGAACTCAGCGAGTTATTTTTAAATGAAAGCAATTTAGCGATTAGGAGACCATTGCAAATTCTTTCTTGTCACAGGCTTGTTAATGGCACCACATTTGCTCTTCTTTAACTTGCCATTTATACTTCAAAACGGAAATGCACACACGTGGTAAAGCTGCATTCCTAGGAGCTATTTTAGTAAAGATCACTTAAGAAAGTGACACACGCACAAACTGGAGATGAAAACCCCACAGGAATAATGGGCGCTGCTCAAAAGACATTCAGCAACAAAGGAGCTGAATTCCCTGTAGTTTTCACTTTGTGATATAAACATAATGCAAGTTCCTGACCACATTTTTTTTATTTGTGTGGTGTGTGTATGTATGGTGTGATGTGTGGTATGTATACTTGTAAGTGTGAGTGTGAGTGTGTGCACATGTATGTGTTTGTGGAACTCAGTGCAGTGTGCAGGTTTGAGCATTTTACCCCCATTGACCTCCATCCTTACATTTGAGTCAGGATCTCACCTTGGAAATGGAGCTCACAGGTTCAGCAGGAGTTGGATGGCGAGTGAGCTTCAGTGACTTGCCATTGTCTGTCCCCACTTCACTAGTTCTGGGATTATAGAATCATACCACTATAGCCAGCTGGGATGTGGGGAGTTGAACTCAGATCTTAGTGTCTGTGCTGTAGGAAGTTTAGTAACTGAGCCATCTCCCCTGTTCCTTATGGCAGCTTTACGGCCCTGCTGCTTGACGTCCAAAGAAGCAATGGCCATGTACAAGCAAGGACAGAGCATAATACAGCGATACAAATTTAACCTCTCCTAAAAAGGTAGCTCTTTGTTCTCTTCTAGGAACTATCAAAATTGTTATTGCCATACACTTAACCAATTCAAGTAAGAAAAGACAAGTATTTAATTCTGAGATTGTCAGAAAGAGACCTGGTCAGTCGTCCTCATCAACTTACTCCACGAAACTCAATATGGACAAGTTCAACATAACCGCCACATACGGGTTGCCCATGCATGCTTCAGCATTGCCAGGGCATAAATTTCATTTCTTTTCCAAGGAGCATGGACTTTAACAGCACAGTCTGGGAAAATAGTCATCCAGGATGACAAAGACAGTCTTGGACCAAGCCATAGACAGGCTCCTCTAAGAGCTCCCTTTGGACTAAGCCTCACCCTTCAGTCTTATCTTCTGCCTGCCCACTCTAGCTGTTGCAAGCATATTGACAAATCCCTGTAGTAGGAATGATGCCCTTGCATCTGATCACCTTCTGTGTCTGATTAAATTCCCACCCTTATGCGGGTACCTAGTCACCTGAATTGCTTTCAGCAACAATCCCACTAAGTCAGAAGCAGGAATCCTCTAGGCTTGTTTTCTAGTGATCTTCAGTTCACTCCCATTCCGATGCTGACAGCTACTGTAGAAGGAGGAGATCTTTTCCTTTTCTCTATCTTAATTCATCATTAGGGACCCTTGCAATAAAAGATAGACTTAAGAAGAGAATCCACTTCATTCATTTGGCTCAATTTTGATGTGAAAAACAGAACTAGAGTGTTTTTAATGCTAGGTTTGGTGAAGAGTGAACAACATAAAGCAAGACAGGAAAGAAAGGGGAATTTGCACCAAGTTCAACAATAAGGGGTAGGGGAAGCTTTCCAAGGCCTGTTTGTTCAGATTCTCCACATTGCTTCCTCTTTGGAGACTAGGGTGTTCTCATATAAACATCTGATGAACTCAGGGCTGGGGTGTCAAAAAGTCCCTTCCACACACGCCATTTCTCACATTCCTTCAGCATAATGTATTCAGCATGACAAACTGCCTTATGCCGGGGAAGTATTTCTGGTACCAAGCTGCAACAAATCCTCAGATGTCTTTGTTAAATTTGGGTTGAGCCTGATCTCTCTCGCCTGTATCACAACAATCTTGACACCCAACCCAATGATCCTACATAAAGACTTCCTTTCATCAAAGTCAGCATGCAATGTGGAAGCCATGTCTATTACAACACTTTCAGAATAGCTTGCTGGACTGTGAAATCAGCGTAGATATTCACCAGTGGATTCATGGACAAATGAAACATGGCAGAGATCCACAATGACCTATTACATAATCATAAGGAAAGACAAAATTACATTGTTTGCAGGAAAATGGGTAGAACTAAAGATCATGTCAGGAAAATGCAAAACAGCAAGTACAGAAGGGGCTTTCTGACTGTCTCAGCGCTGAAATAAATCCAGTATTTCCTATAATTAATAAATGCTAAAAATATTGTCTTCCCTCACATTTTAAAGTGTATGATTTTCTTCTTTATCAAGGACATAGGCCCAAAAGAAAATGAAAGTAGCAATCCATGACTTTCCTAGAATCTGCTTAACTTACTGGTTTTTGTATGAAGTATATTTTTTCTCTACACTAGAGTTTCTATAACTAAGGAAGATTAGTGGAAAACTCAGAAACAGAGAGTAGACTGTTTTGACTCTATACTATATGGTATAATTATTACTTGTACACACATATATATGCTATAAACATATACCATATGTTGTATAGTATGATCACTTGTATATATTGTCTAACAATACTTATAACTATGCAGTATAGAGTTATTATTATATAGTTACAAGTGGGAGAGAAGACTTTCCAGCAGCTTTTTGTTCCTGTTTTAGTGCATATTTAGGGAGAAAGGCTATATCCACTCAATCAAGGATCAGGATAAATACCTACAATGACAATGGAGACAGAGGAGGCAGCTGTGGAGGGGAACAAAGGGGATGGTGGAGAATGTGAGGAACCTCCACAGGTGGCAGCCATAATCTCCCCTCATCCTCCCAGGTGGGAGTGTTGGCCAGTGTGGTTAAGACACTTGAATTTTCAAAGAAAGCAGGAGTCAAGTTTCTCAGAAGAGAAGGGACTGGATGTAATTTTAGTGTGTGGTCCCATGACTCACATGGTTACAGCAACAATTCCACATGTAGGGTACCACCCCAAAGAAATGGCAGTAAAAATAAACATGCCAGAGAGAATGTAATTAAATGAAATCCCCCAAGGTTGGATGTCCCTTAAACTAGAATACTCTAGTTGATTTTCTTTATTTCCAATAGCAACTTAAGCTCCTACCCACTTCTTACCTCCACTGAAGGGTTTTTCTGCTGTGAATCTAACAACACACACAAAGACACACATACATATTTTTCAAACTGTCTTTAAAATCTATTGCATGTGGACGGTGAAAAACAACAATACCCCCGGAACTGTAACGTGAACTCAGGTCATCCTAAATAATCTTGCCGCACAGTGGCTGCAACTTGCCCATGCCAGCAGCAAACAAATGAATTGCGCTTACCACCAGTGTCTTCTAATTACGTGACTTGGAAAAATCAGATAAACAAGAGAAGAACTTTAGCCACTTCAGAGGTACATATTTTTTTGTTGTTCTTGTTCTGGTTTATTTAACATTTGCAAAATTGTGTGCAACAGAAAGAAATTAAAATGGAAGCAGAGAGAAATGAGTGCACCAGAAAGCTTAGACTTTGCAACTTGTCGGATTAAAAGGCACAGCACAGTGTAATTTGGAAAAAGTGATCTCCAGAGAGAAAAGTCGCCGTGGAGATATGGGTGGAGTCAGATTAAAATTGATCCCAGGATAAGCAGCTTTCAGAGAATTGAACAGTGACTCTGATCCAGCGGAAATTACACAAGAATTAGTTATTTGATTTCTAAAATGTATAACCATACAAATATGAGGAGAGCTATTTAAGAATGGAGCATAATAAAAAATAATTTAAAAAATGGGTAACTACATTTGAGAAATGAAAGTCTATCAAAGACTTCATTTTATAACATCTCCAGGTCAATTGAACAATATTAGGTTAAAGTATGGGGCAAACTAATAATTTCTTCCTTGATTAGAACTTGCATTTTCCCTCCTAGTTTGATGTATTATATCATTCATGTTCTAACTATAAAATATAGGTATATTTGAAATGGAAAAAGTTGTGAGAGTGAGAGATTTATGTGCAATATTGAAACAGTTTTGACTTGCACAACTGATCTGGTAATTTCCATATATATTTAATCAGTACCTAAAAGTCCAGAGATACGGATATATATTTTTTCCACATCAGAGCAGCCAGATAGTTCCTCCCTCACTTATAAGCATGAATGTGGTTTAACTGCTTCCCAGGCAAATTATTATTAACCCTGTCATTTTTCCCCTAACAAAGCAGTGATCTCAACAATTATCTCCAAAAAATATCCCTTATATAGTCAAATCAGAATCAGTCTAGCTTAACCTAATTTCATGGTCTCTTGTTCTAATTATGGCTAAGAAATAGAATTCCCAACAGAAAGCAACTATATGCCCAGTGTATTTTATACTCCGTATATCAGAACAACCCAAAATAATTCTAAATACTCCCTCCTTGAGTTCCTGTGTTGGTTTTTATGCTGATCCATCATCTTCTCTTATAAGCATGTGTACAATAAAAAGGTATTATAAATTAAAATTAAAAGTAATATATTACAGAATAGTTAGGCTATCTAACCAAATGCACGTTGTCATAGTAAACACATTTCATATCTCATTTTGAACATTTTCCATATAATTACACACACATACTCACACACATACACACACACATACACACACAGAGAGAGAGAGAGAGACAGAGAGAGAGAGAGACAGAGAGAGAGACAGAGAGAGGGAGAGAGGATAGCTCCAGCTTTTGCTTATAAATTCATGGATCCTCTTAAATTTTAAGTACCTGGGAAAAGTAAAACTCAGGCATGATATTTTTGACTAAATAATCTAGGGGGCATATTTTCCCTTTAATTTTCATACAATGAATACACTTGTAAAATATTTATGAAATATTATACCAAAGAGAAATGTAGAGTATGAATAAACCATGTAGCATATGTCAGAAGGCTGAGTCCAAAGGACAATCTGTCGGTGACTTCAGAAATCCACTTAGAGGCATGAGATGACTCCCGGCTTAAAAGAACACCTCAACAGGCAGCTATTTGTTTTGTATGACTACTGGACACCTTGAAGAAATACAACTTCTGGTGCACCGCACAGCTCGCAGAAAGCCACGAGAACTTAATCTCAGATTCAGCCCTTCTTTACTTGGGATTCACAAATGGCCAAATGATGACAACTGCATTAGTTTACACTCTATGTCCTCCCTTACTGTGCAAGCACAGCCCCTCTCCCATCCAGTTTCGTCATCCAAGCACACCTCAGCAGATCACATTCTTTCTCTTTCGTCTCCCAGAGAGAAACAAATTCCTTAAGACTTCAATATTTTCTTCATTCTCTCACCTATTTGGACAGATTCTTTTTGTTATCACATTTGAGTGTGTATACATCCTAACAACTGTCTTCATTCTTTGATGAATTTATATGTTTTTATATCCGTTCTTTCTTCTCTCTAGAACTTTCTTACAGGATAAGGTCTAATGAGGCTTGTGACTAATTCTTCATTCTCTTCACACCTGAGAACTTTCTCCCTCATTAGTATAGAAATGGAGTGTTGAAGGCCACCAGAGGCATCTTATTCTCTGACTCGGTGGGCATCCATGTCCTTGTTTCTCTTTGCCTTTTATGGTAGTATTTGTGCTCATCAGCTAGGCTTTCTAAATCCTGTAAATGTCTTTGATGCTTCTAGCACCTCACAGCCAGATGTAGCAATTCCCAGGGTTGGGACCTCGATCCTTTCCCTCCTTTCATGCCTTCTCTTCAATGGTGGTTTTATTTATTTTGCTGGTACGAGAAAGACGGCATCCATATCTTCATCCTTACCTATCCACGTTTTCTGGACAGCTTCCTGAAAGGAATGTCTCGCAGAAATTTAGAATAGGGCTTCGGGGACAGCTCAGCCAGGGCAGTGTTTGCCAAGAGGACATGAAGACCTGGGTTTTTTCTGTAGTGGCCATGCAAAAACTTAAGTGTTTCTGTGCTCATCTCTAATTACACAGCAAGGGAGGTGGAGACATGATGATCTCTGGGGCTTGCTGGCCAGCTAGTCCCGCCAACCCAGACGAACTGAGGAGCTTTAGGTTCAGTGAGAGAATGGGCCTCCAAATCTATGGTGAAGATGGATAGAAGTGGGCACACACAATCAATTGCTCACCTCCACAACCTCTCCATACATGCACACATACTTCTACCTGCATGTACCGCACATATAAAACTACAGAAGCCCACACATTCATACATTCATTCAGAATGTGCTAAGTCTAACTTAAGATTGAATTCTTAAAACAAACACATCCTTGGATGATCTTGTTTGCGGTATTTTCTTTTGTTTCCAAGTTACCTAAATTCAAAATTTGAAGCACTTATGTGAAGAACTAATTTTCATATTCACGTGCTAGGTTATATATGTTTTTGCATTCTATCCTTGCTTTTACTCTTTACTGCCTTATGCTTACAATGATCTTCTATTTGATCCTATCAAGGTTGGGTCTCCGAATCCTACTTTTCTGAACACAATACAAATTTTCATGTCATCTTAATTACTATTTTCATTGTGTCATATTGTCTGTCAAAATTACAGAACCCAGACTTCTTTATCTTTCACCTGTTTTTATAGGAGTTATCATCTTCCTACCATTCTCCCTGCCTATGTATGAGTATGACTCATGACCCAACCCCACTGCCAAAATTCTCTTCCTTCTGTACTCTTCTTGCTAAAATCCCCTATAAGAATTCTATCATTACAGGCTTTATTAAGTTTTCCTATTCCAACTCAAAACCCTTTTTAGCTCAATCGAGATGAAAGTAATTTCTCCTATCCATTTATTTAGCACCCAGCTTATGTTCCCCACAAAGCCCTTATTAGAAAGCATTATTTATTGCTCTGATATTCAAGGACTGGGATTTACATGTTTTCCCTTTCCCTGGCTTTCCTACATTAGGTTGTATGTTTCCCAAGGTCAGAGTTAAATTTTTATAACTTAGAAGCTCTATTTCATTAGACATAGAGTCATATATAATGTTGACATTTGAATTAAAATTGACTGGAATGAGTATAGACCATAAACAAGTCTACCCTGAAAATCCAAGCACAAGTCATTTTGTCCTCTGGACTTCAGGGTGGATGAGAAGTCAAGCAAAGGCAGGTGACTTTGTCCCATGCAAATTCCCCATTCTTCACATTAAATTCTTTTATCCCTACGATAATGCAGACTTTGGCTTCGTTCCCAATCAAAGAACAAAGCCGTTTCCTTTAAATGTTCCCTCTACATCTCGCGAGTCAGCAGTTTTGATGTGCGTAAGTGGATGGGGGAGGCAGATGGAAAAAGACTGTCACACGGTAGATTCCACACAGAGCTCAGCTGACTTATAAAAACGAAAACTGACAAGCCCTAAAATACGACATTGATAAAACCTTTTCTTATTGTAAAAATGCTTTAATGCAATCTACTTTTAGAGCAGTTTCTCCACAATAGCAACAGAATGAGATTTTGAGACAGAGTATACTTTGCTGCAAGAAACATACGTGTGATGTGTGCTGTCAACAATCACAATTCTCCACTTACGTACTTCAATAAGGGAACATATTGAACACTGCTGAGGGAGACAATCCTAAATATAAAAATCACAATCCTAGAGAATCTAGACAGCAATGAGTACCCTAATAGAGACATACATAGATCCAATCTACATGGGAAGTAGAAAAAAAAATCTCCTGAGTAAATTGGGAGCATGGTACCTTGGGAGAGGGTGGAAGGGGAGGGGAGAGGCAGAGCAGGGAGCAGAGAAAAATGTAGAGCTCAGTAAAAATCAGTAAAGAAAGCTACATTATGTTCCTAACCATCTAGTCCTCTTTCAGTATTTTACCGGTTTATCACTGGCGCTACACTATAAAAGGTCAATTCATTTCAAAATAAATGATGTAGAACAATATGCTTTTGTATAATTAAACTGCAGGATGTGTTAAAAGTAATGAAAACAGTTCATTATTAAGATAGAAGTATATCTCAGAAATAAAAATATTTTAAGAAAAGATTTTGTTTTAAATTATGTGTATGCACATGAGGGGTGGGGGAGCGAAGAGGTTGCCTACATGAGCACAGTGCCCCCGGAGGCCAGGAGAGGGCATCCCTGGAGTTGGAGTTAGAGATGGTGCTGAAGTGGCTGCTAGGAGAAGGCATGTCCTTAATCACCGAAATGTCTCTCCAGCCCCATCAGTGACTTTTTGAACATGGCAACAATAAGAGTCATCACACAAGGCACACACTTTATGCTACACAGTCATGACCTCACACAAGCACTGTTAGATTCTCGGTTATCCTCATACAGCACCCTGAGGAACACACTGGCAATGGTATTATGCAAGTGAACGGAAAAGAAATTCTATGACAAATGAGAGTAAGATGGACCGATTGTGCAGATGCGTAAACCAAAAACGAACAGGAAATGAAGCTGTTCAACTAGGCAAGAAGAATTGATGTCCGTTAGCTCTCCTCCCATATAATCAGGTAACTGACAATGGCATTTGTTCAGTGAAGTGTGGCAGGGACAAGAAAGCTTTTATGAACAAAGGGAATATGCAGCAAGATAAATGTTAGGCAGGTGTTTTTATTTAGATCAAATGCAGGATACAGTTGCTCATGCAGTTCTCTGTTTCAGAGTAGAATTATACTATTGGTATGGTTTGTAATTCGATCATCCTGGCCGCAGTGACAACAAATGTACACTAAGAGGATCAGCTGAAAACCCAAACGATTAGAAAACTAATTGGGAAAAATGCACAGCTGCTGATCTATTAATTATAGTATCATTTGCTTTTTTGTCAAATGTGAACTTTATCACAAATCCCATAGAAAGTACTCTTGCCAGATATGGGAAGGATTGTTTGAATAAAATGCATTTTCAAAAACTAATCTGTAGCATACGTGGGAATGAAACACTTGGGGATCTCTTGGGAAAAAAAGGTTTTGCATTGGAGATTAAATATCGATTTTATGATTTTGCTAGTCTAAAAAAAAAAAACAAGTTAGGCCCTCAGTCTGTGTTACCTAGTTGCCTTTTTCTGTCTTAGAGGCTTGTTAGTTCAGACATTTGTTTCCTCCTATTCCATTGTACTCTGATAAAGGCCATCACTCAACCAGTCACCCAGCGAAAATAATAGTGACACTCGGGGTGGGGGGAGAAGGACTAATTCTCAATGGATAAAACTTCATCTTAATTATCATGTAGTTTACATATGTTTAGAACACATTATATTGAGCAACACCAATGGAGAAAGAAAACAAAGGCCTGGACTGCTTGCCTTCAAAGCTACTGCAGGTTTAAGACTTTCTATTTAACACTTCTGTTTGGAAAACTAGCCAATGGGGTCAAACTTAAACACTTACAAATGTTTTGTTCTGTTGCATTCTTAACCCTCATACAGCTTCATCTTCCTCCAAACACGCACCACTGCCTGAGAGACTGCATAGTTTTCTCATTTATTCCTTCTCTTCTACTCAGACACTAAGTTCCTGATAGGGAGGCTCTGTGTCTTGTGCCTAGCATAGTACTTGATACTTAGTAACCATACAAAGCAAATAAACGAGTTGACGGCTACCCTGGCTTTCCAGACAGATGATGTGTGTTTCCTCTTGTGGTACAGCGTCCTCCTCACCACCCCCTTTAAAATCCATTAAAGCAGCTGCGATCTGCAATAAGCAAATTCTCATGAAGTGTCTAGCAAAGAGAGGGACAAATAAGTGTACAATAAACTTCAGCCGTCATTGCTCTTGCCATTAGGATTATTTCCTCCCGTTGTAGACAGCTTGCCAGTTCCTCAGTTATCTTGTAACCATGGGAAGTGGCTCAGAACAGCCGTCGCGGAACATGGCATCTTGGGAAACTGAGTATGTGGAGACGGAGAGACTTGAGAAGAGCACAGAATCACGGTGGTCCTACGGCCTCTCCCTGTTCTCTCCTGTGAAGGGAGTGCTAAGGCAGGTCTTTACATCCTTATCTCTGATGATGGGAATGAGCGGGATGCTGGAGTTCCCTCCACCCCTTCCTTTTGAGCCTGCTGCCAGTCCCCTTGATCTAGGATATCTGCATCCTCCTCCTCAGTCTGCCAGTTGTATTTCAACACCAATGGCCATTAAAAACGAAACCGAACAAAACCAATAAAACAAAGCCACACAAACCTTTCCTCTTCTTTTTTTGGGTTTTCATTTCTGAAGATTCCTTTGTCATAAATCTTAAATTAATTCATACACTTTTGTTATGGAAATCTTTTGTTATGATACCTTAATATAGTTCTGTACATTATAATATATTACTATAAATGGAACTTGAGATTTATATACAAGGTTAAGCTCATCGTGGTTAAATCTTAGGGAAGCACACACTGGTCCCGCATAGGTCTCTACTCTCACAAGACTACACCTCCAAGGAGTCACACTACTATGTCAATTAGTTGAGTGTACTGCTTCCCTAATAAACCCCATGATCCCGAATCTCTGCCTCCTTCTCAAAGAAGCCCCTCTCTACTTAGTTTCCCAATAGATGCAATACTCTCAAGAAATGTGACGGATTCTTGAATGTGCACTGCGCCCACACATGTGTTTTTATTACTCTTTGAGGACTGCACTTCTCAAATGCATGGTCTGCATTTGGAGAGAAAGGGAGAAGGCTTTGCTGTTGGACAGTGGTGCAGAATGTATATGAGAATAAATGTTCAAAACCAGAATTTGGCGCAGTGAAAAATCCTGCTTGTCAGGCTGCTGGAAAAGCAGCTTTTGGCTTTTTATAAATAGTAACTCTATTCCAATAGTAATGATATCTAATTTATATCCATCTGCCTTTCTGCAAGCGAAACTACCCTGGGAAAACTTGTAATGAAAACATTATTGATAAACTTGCAAAGCCGAGTTATTAAAAATGAGGATTTTAGAATCGGAAATGGGCACACAGCTGAAGGTTTAAATGCAGTGGGAGACAAACTAAGTATTTATCGCTAGAGGAACAAAAAAGGCCTTTAAGGAATTAATCTGAAGATTCACCCAAGCAAACGGTATTTAACAACGATCAAACCCATATCAGATAATGAAAGCTAATCACGATATACAAAGCGGGGGGGGGGATATTTCTGAGGAAGACAAAGAAATTTGAACTGGTGGTAGGTGATTAGAGGAGCATTCAACCGAGAAACCAGGAATGAGAAGACAAAAGAAGGCAGCATCGATGACAATCACCGCCGAAGGCCCTAGGACCATGTCTTCAACAATGGTGTCCATTGAGAAAGTACTTACATTAGGTCTCAGTTTAGCTGCCAGGTCATAATACTTCTCCGCTGCTTCATTGAGGCTAGCTTGTCTGTCAAAGAAAAAATAAAATACAATTCTATTATGTATTCTAAAACTGAAGCATTGAGGAGCAGAATGACAGAAACTTAAAAAGATTACAACCACGTTGACTAAACAGTAAGTTCCCATAAAAATAAACTTGAAATGAACTTACCATTATTTTAAAGTATTACAAAGGGTGACCTAGCATAATCCCATTGGTTAGGTATTGCTAATTTATATTTACATGTTGGTCACAGGAAAAAGTAATTTCCTTTTCAAGATAAGTCAAATAATACATTTAGATTCTCCAGTTACAAAATGACAACCCAGAAGAAAAGATTAAAACAAAAATCAATTGTCAATGTTTAGCTAAGTTTACGTGCAATGTGTGCATGCAGATTCTCGCAGAAGGTAGAGGAAGATGTTAGATTCTTTGGAACTGGAGTTATGGCAGTTACGAGATGTAGGACATAGGTGCTGGGACCCTAAATTGGGTACCTTGCAAAGGCAATAAACATTCAAAATCATCCTCTCTTCAGCCCCTAGGTGTGTACTTTAAAAATAAGCATAGTGAACATTTGTGAGACTTAAGAAACTAGATATTCATTTTACACACACATACACACACACACTCACCCCCATATATATATATATATATACATATATGTGAATACATATATATTTATATATAAGACATAGAAACATAAAGAGAGCTATGCAGGGAGAGAGTTGAGGATGACATGGTAGTGGCAGGAATAAGTTGAAACAAAATATGATGGTCTATGTGTGAAAATATCATGAAACCAATTGGTTTACGCTAACTAAAATTAATAACATTTTAGAAAGAAAGTAATTAAACTGTAGAGATGGCTCTCTGGGTAAGGAGCTTGCTGTGAAATAATGGGGACCCAAATTCAGGTTCCGAGAACCCACAAACCCTCATGATATGGCAGTGCTTGTCTGTGTGCCCAGCATGGGAGGCAGGCACAGGAAGGATGCTGCGTGCTTGCTGGCCAGTCATTCTAGCTAAGCGGTGAGGTCTGCGGTAGGTAAAAGACTCTGACTCTGTTCCGAACAATGAGGTGGGGAGTGGTAGAGGAAGCCATCTCGGGCTTCTGTCTGTGTGCACACTGGCACTTGGACATGCACACACGAGTGCATTCATATACACAAGACTGCATGTGAGTATTTCCCTGTAGAAAGTCATTCTGTTTTCTCTCTGTCTCTTGGTCTCTCTCTCTCTCTCTCTCTCTCTCTCTCTCTTTCTCCCCCCCGCCCACATACGTACAGGCACACATGCAAGCATACACATACAAGCTCACGCATGATGGAGATCTCAGAATATTTCCTCCTTGCTTTCTGGTCACCAGTGAGGGCACATGGCCTAATCTCAGAAAACTGGGTGCTCACACTTGATTTTTAATTCAGACAAAACCAAGATGAAATAAAGAAAAATGTAAAGAAAGAATGATGAAAGGATAGCCAGAATTCACTCACAATGGCGCAAGAAATGAGGCTATGCCCAGGCCAGACTTTTCCCACAAACAATTACAATAATATAATGGTTTATCATAGTTTGTAGTCACTTTGGGTTTAGCCTGTATTTTGATAATTAAAACCATAGAGATATCTTTTGGGTTTTGTACTAGGTATTAAACCAGAGCCTTCCCCATGCTAGGCAGAAAACTCTATCCAGCCCCAGCAGTGGATTCTTACTCTCTTCTATAGGCAGAGATGGTTTTCTTGCTGGAAGTCAAGTTCAGGAGTAGCACGGCTGTCTTATAGAAACAGAATAAACTTGTTCGCTGCTCATCGCCAAAGACAAGGTTCAGCCAGCTATTTAGCAGGGTACAGCAAACGCCAGCTTACCATCAAAACACAATGTTCTTTCCTTTCTTCTTTGACTATGCTGCTTCAGAAGACCTGCCAGATGGCAGATTACAAGATACAAGGAATGCTAGAATTGAACTGTTATCTAGTAAATACATTTGAAGATTACAGATTTAAAGCTATGGGAAAATGCGAAGTTTAATTTCAAATGACATAAAAACCATTAACAATGGGACAACAATACCTACCCGGCTATGGGGTCTGCTTTAAAAGGCAATGGTGTTCTTAGGAGAAAGCGCAGTAAATTAAGGGTTATCACACAAGCGTTAGGATAGGAATCTGGCTTCTCAGAACCCACATGAATGTCAGGTGGACATGGCAGTCTGTTTGTCACCCCAGGGAGCAAAGGCAGGAGAGGAAGAAGAGCTCAAGAAAAAGCTAGACTAGTCAAATTAGTTAGGTCTGGGTTCAAGGAAGATAACTTCCTTCAATATAGAGAAATCAACTGAGGAAGGCAGCCAGCTTTAACCTCTAGCCGTCACACATATGTACACACTTGTACACCCTCAAACTCACATGTGCCCCCACACAGGCAAAATGCATGCCTACATGTATACACATGAAGCACACACATGGGAAAAAAGTAGGGAGGAATAGTATTCCCTTAAAGCTGTAATGTTAATAAACTTTTGAGGCAACAAGAAGACAGAGAAAAAGGAAACAATCAGAATCCATGAGTAAGTCTCTCAATTAGAGAACCACAGTCAGGCTTTAAAAGAGAAAGCCAATCAGCCTCACTTATTAAATTGAATTTGCACATTGGTCAAGACAAATAAAAGGCATAAAGACATACGCCATGCAGACATACAAATTATAGGAATAACTAAAGATAACATCTCTCTGGAGAATTGGGCCTATCTTGCTAATGGCTAAAGGAAAAACAAGCAGAAACACTACTATATTTAATGTTTAATGGAAGTTGTAAAGAGAGCAAAGAAAAAAAAGAAAAACTCAAAACACAAAATGAAACCTTGAGCCAAAGCTCTGCTAGAGTTGTGGAGTGTTACAATGTGTCACTGCAGTTTATAATCTCATAAATGTCAAAGTTCAACTTCAGCATGTCAAGAAATGCACCCAAGTCTGGTCTGAAACAGTAAAACTTCCCTCACCAGGGTACTTAAAGAAAGTGCCCTCCACCAAATTACAGATTCGCTTTGGTTCAGATTCATTTAGAAATCTGAACCAGAATTCTTTAGGTCGTGCCCTGGAAGAGTTTTCTCTGGAGGTTTATAAAAAGCATGGAGGTAGGAAGTGAGAGGAACTTGACATGACAAGGAAGTATGTCACTCTGAAGTGAGATCAGACAATAGATACCAAGTGTTGAAGCGTGGCCTTTACTGTTCTTTACAACCTGCAATTCGTAAGGCAGATACTGATGAAAGGAGAAACTGAGGTCTTCATTGGACAAAATTGTTTCTAAGATATCAAGCAACTAATTTTAAAAGCAATTCAGAGTTTTTTAAGTAATTATATTTTTCAACTTAGCTGTATGTAAATGTGAAATGTTTCCCCATAGGCTCATGCGTGTGACTACTTGGTTTCTTCCAGTGGTACAGAAGGTTGAGGAACCTCTGGGAGGAAGAGCCTTTCTGGAGGTGGTATGTCCTGGGAAGAGCCTTGGACATTCCTACAACTGAAGAACTTCCTGTCAGTTCTCTGCTTCCACACCATAGAAATAGTGTGTGCCCAGCACCACAAACTCCTGCCAGCCTATGTCTTCCCAGCCATGATAGTTGGTAACTCTTCAAACTGCAAGCCAAAGGAAACTGTGCCTCCTTCAAGCTACTTTTTGTTGGGCATTCTATCACAGCAATAAAAAAGTAACTAGTTCAGTGGGTCAGTGCTCAAAAGAAATACTAAGAAGAGCTAATTTAAGCTAGAATTATAACTGATAACATTCTAAAGGATGAAAAAACAGGATTTATTATACATCATATACATACAAAGTGAATTTCTACCATAGAATTTTGCTTTGATTATTAAAAAGTTTTTTTTATTACTGATCAGAAAGTATTCATGGTACCACATGGAAAACCAGGGGAAGAATACGTTAGTTCTAGGCACAGAATGGTCATTTATATTCCTGATTTATTTTCTGGACAAGAGAGAAAACTCATGAGGAAGTGTTCAAAGCCCATTTTCTTGTATAGGTTGTATTTTATACTTCCCTCTGAAAGAGAACTCCTCGGAATACTTATCGAGACCTAATTGCAAAAATGACTAAATCATTTAAGCAGTATTTAAAAGATGAAGAAATGAGCAGTACTCCACTCTGTGATTTGGGGAATTTATTAAATACTTTCAGGCACCTCCAGAGTAAAATTGATAGGGATGGGGTGCAAGACTTGAATCCCTGGACTGTTAATATACACCTATTTAAAGTAGCTGAAAATACATATTTTCCTACATGCTTAAGGTCATTCTTCACTCATTATGTCTTTAATGTGACAAAAGTATACAACTTCTGTCCAGTAATTTATAACTTTATTTAATACGTATAATCCCATGAGGTAATTGCTATTATTAACAACATAAACATAAGGGAAAATAAAAAAATAGTTCTGGATACTTTTCTTCATTTCTGCTCTTTCTTTTTAGGGGATCATAGTAAGATATAATAACCATAAAATCTCAGAAGTTTTCCCACAAGTACAAGAGTAAAGTTTCCCAGGCTGGATGCAGACAGCCTTTCATTCTGGCTACAGCACACTCTACATAGCCAATAATGATGGGGATGAGAAGAAAGAAAATCACTCATCCAGATGGGCAATTCCCTCAGTCTTGAAATCAGCAGTATGTTAAGACATGTGACTAGACAGTAAAGGAATAAGTAAACTAACAGTAGACACAAAGAAGGGGAAACTGAGGCCCCCTACTCAGTAACAATTTCTAGTCATCATATATATTGAGCAACCCCTACCCTCCACACCACCTCTCCCCCACAGGGTCAAAAATGTTAAAGGTCTAGGAGAAAATATAGGTGTTTCCTCTTAACTAGACTATTGTGTAACTGAATTTTCAATAAATGATCAGCTAAGGTGATTTTTTTTGACTTTGGAATAATTTTTCTGTCATCAGTGAGACTCTAGCTCCAGAGTAATAATAGACAGTACAAAGGTCATGAAGTTCATAATTTGCATACTGCAGAATTCCATTTTATATATAAGACTATAAAACATCAGTAAAAATACACACATATCTTATATATTTAATTTCTATCTCTGATGTTACCTTGTAATAGAAAATATATTTTTGAAACAGGTTTAAGATCATTAGTCATATATGATATGTAAAAGAGAGAAGGTAGTCACAGTTATATAGTTGTGAATTATATTAAATATATTTCAAAGGGTCTCCTGAGAATTTTTTTAAAACTAGAGACGTGTTTACCCACATAACATAAATGTATATGGAAACAATAGCTTGGCTTTGCAGATTTTCATCTATCATGACCAGATGCTTGCCTGTAAGCCACTCAAGGAAGAACTACACTCTAATTCCAATTTATAAGTTGTATAGAAGAAAAAGAAATAAAACTTAAATAGAAGACACACACACACACACAAATGTATGGAACGTCTTCAAATAGCAAACACACATGTAAAACAACGAGACATAAAATCTGAAATAAATCGCTTATAAACTCCTTAGAGAAGAACTCTGTCAAGGCATCAAAAGTCATAATACCTATAAGTCTTACTCTCTATTTTACAAAAGAGAGCAGAGAATAGAAAGTATATCAAGTAAAGAGACTATATATGCTTTTGAAAATGACATAATTTTAATTATTTTGCATTTATTTAATTTAGTGTGTGTGTGCGCATGCACACACGCACACACACACACACACGTGTTCATGATAAAGGAGAACTTGAGGGAGACAATTCGTTCCTGTTGTACGGGTCCCATGGAATGGACTCAGCTCTTCATCTTAGGCATCAAGAGCCTTTGTCTGCTGAGTCACCCTACCATAGCACTCAGGATATAATTTTAGAAATAGTCCCCAGGGTCACACATTTTATCATGTCCCATAAACTTTTGAGTCCATTTTTTTCATGGTCTCAGATCCTTCAGGGACTGCTAAAGACAGACTCAAGCCTGGATATAGGAGGACTAAATGATATTTTATATTGAAAATTTACAAGGGAGGGACTGGTTGATAGTGAACCATTATGTTCATACACAGTAAATTATCACCTATGTCCTTGATAGATTTCAGGCAAGGGAGAAGTTACTGGGAGAATGAGTGAGAGATGAGGACAAATCACCCATAGTAGTGATTGATGAATTGACATTGTAAGCATCACCTGGAACTTGTTAAAACTGTAAAATCTCAGGGACCAGTCAAACCCACTAGATCAGAACATGTATTTTCTCAAGGACTCTGGGTGCCTTTCACTCACTAATATCAAAGAGGCATTGAGTTGAAAGGTACCCACCACCATCAACCTCATCTGCCAAATGTTTAAAGATCTTACAACCCATAACAATATGAAATAAACAAGATTCTATTGAGAAAATGGTTGGGTGGCACAAGCCTGTTTCCAGTACAGGGAGCTACATGCAGGAGGGTTGGGAGTTCAAAGTCAGTTAGAACTGAAGGCCAACCTGCATGTAGCTGCAAGTGGAACTACCTCAAAAAAAATATTGCTGAATCTATAATTTGAAAATGCCATGAACCTTCCAATGTTCTTGTTCCAAAAAAAAAATTAATGGAACAACTGCACAACCTAGACATCTTCGAAGCCAGACTTGTCCTGAGAAATGATTAAAGTGTTTTCCTTCACATACCAAACAAAACCTCT
Source organism: Bramus lutescens (assembly GCA_001685075.1). Lineage (NCBI taxonomy): Eukaryota > Metazoa > Chordata > Mammalia > Rodentia > Cricetidae > Bramus > Bramus lutescens. Next base: position 244,587 of record LOEQ01001215.1, read on the forward strand.
ACATATTTAAGCTCTTACTACACATTACTACATAAAGAACCTGTGCAGGTCTTCCATATACTTTAAATGAATCTGATATCAGAACAGTCAAAGCATCACAAATGCAATCAAAAGGTGCTAGGATGCCTTCATTGGTCATTATTATCCAAACAAACCAGTATACATACAAAACACACCACAGCACTCAAATTTTGACTGTAGATATTAAAGTTCACGGATGCCAAACCAAGGAGTATTGAAGACTAACTTTATACACACACACACACACACACACACACACACACACACGAAAGAGACCTTGAAATTGTTTTGCTTTCATGTAAGAATTTAAATTTTGTGTCACCTCCAGTAGAACTAATAAACACACTCTTCAAGATTTACCATAAAAGAATGCATTTTAACACCGCATAGAGGCATTATCATTTAGGATTTATATATGTGACAATCTGCCACCTTCTATAAGTCTTCCTCCTTTAGTAAGAATCATAGCTTCTGGGTACTCACATAGTTATAAAGATGAAGGGCACCTGTGATAATGAAAACACGTTTATATTTAGCCAGACTACAAGGCATTCAGATTTCATCTTTGCCAACTCTGAGAAACCAGGATTGAACCCTTAGGGCTGCAGCTATAAAATAAGAATATCACTGTACCCTCTGCAGATGTGCAGGGAGAAACAGGAGAGTGTCCGGTGTGCATGCGTAACACAGTGCCAAGGAGGCAGGAGACACTGGAATCAACACCGCCTTTAGCCCTCGTCAAGTAAGTTCACTAAGGGAAAGGAAATAAAACTCTCATACCAAATCCTACGAGCCAGGTGAAATGTGTTTTTCTTGCCTTTTAACTTCGTCTCAGATACCAAATAAATTCATACTCTCATTCCAACTTCCACTTCTGGGGTGGGGGGCGAGGAGAACTGAATACATCCCTTCCTACAAAATGTTTTCAACAGAATGGTTGATTCATTTGTTTCCTCTTACAAAACTGTGTAGACCTGATTTCACTGAGTTCAAACATGTTCGGTGCCTTTGATATTTCCCTTTGATGATAATCAATCTGCTTTAAAAACAACAGAAAAGAAAAGGTTTCATCTGGAAGCATCTATTATTTTTTAGGTCTTATTTGAAGTCCTAAAAATGTCGCCATGCATTGTCAATGTTCATTACGCTAGACTGCGCACTTAGGATCGCTGTCTGTAAACAGAGTTGGTAATTAGTCACAATGTGGATTCTATGGTTCCGAGCAAGAAGCAGGAAACCCAGACTTCTTTTATCTCCCAACTTTCTTTTTAGCATAGGACTCAGGTTTCGCCAATAAGATGCAGTCTCAAGAAAATGGAATTCCAGACTCAGGACAACGGGAGGACACTGAGGCCCAGATTCTCTGCTCTTCCTGCTCTGAGCAATGGTGGCACAGGCCGTGCATAGTAAGATTTGCTGAGCCCAAAGGCAGACGGGGTCATCAAGTGTTATTCCTGGCTAGGAAGCGTAGTGCTTACCAAACACAATGCTCCTGAAGAATGGTTTGATTTCAAAACCAGTTTGGAATTTCTTAGGATACTTCACATACCAAATGACATTAGGCAAACTATTGATTAATTATGACATATTTTGTCAAAAGTGTATTAAAGGGGAAACCAAAAACATGTATGTGTACTCTCAAAAAATCCCTAATAGTCTTAGATACTAAAGAAAGAGATCAGAAATCAGTTTGTATCGCAAGCATTTGTGATGTCTATCCTTGGTTGTCAACTAGACCACATCTGGAATTAACTACAACCCAAGAGGGTGGAAACATCTGCAAGGGGTTATTTCTTAATTAAATCATTTGAATTGGAAAGCCCATTTTTAATCCAGATCTTCAGAGGTGGGAAAATCCACCTTTAATCTGGACGACACTTTCTGCTAGCAGCTAATATAAAGGGAATGGAAGAAGCGAGCACCTTCTCTTTGCCTGCTAGCTCTGGCAGGCAAGTCCATTCCTTCACTGGAATTAGAGCCTACTTCTTTGGGATTTTTTTTGTACACTGAAGACAACCTGAGATATCCAACCTTGTGGACTGAACAACTACTGGATTCTTAGATTTTCCATTGGTAGACAGTCATTATTAGACCTACTGGACTGCAGCCTAGAAGCCAACTAATATCTTCTGTGTGTGTGTGTGTGTGTGTGT
>LOEQ01001215.1:256040-268838 GCA_001685075.1 Bramus lutescens
TTATGCTCCGGGCAGCCCACGTTTAACAATAGCTCTGTTTACAGAAGGAATGTGATGAATGAGCCACAGTCGCTGGCAAGGAGACCATGTAGGCCAGGTAACAAGGAAAAAACACCCAGGAGAACAATCTGAACATCATATCATGAGGTTGAGAGGCCCTGGATTTGTCCCTAGGTGAACACGAGGCCAGGAATCCATCCTTAATTGGACATGTAACAAGGAAAGTGTCCAGTGCAAAAGCGATTAGAGAATTGGCCGGCCAGGGTCATGGGCTCCATTGGAAAAGAGGTCAGGAAGGTGAACTACATAGCCAGATTAATGTCTCCCATGATGCTTTCCAAAAGGGTTATGGCACGTCCAAAAGCTAGTCACGTCGTTACGGCCATCTGGTGGGAAATGGGGATCAGAGTGGCATAAGATATGAGTGGAGTTGAGAAGGACGGGAAATGACAAGGGAGACAAAAGGGATAGTGAGAGCCCCATCCTGGTTAAATGATTAATAGATTCACTAGGCATTGAGTGAGACAAAAAAGAAAAATGAAATAGGAACAAAAAATAGAGGTCCATGAAGAGCTTTTTCGACAATCTGCCATATTTTATCTTCAGAATATAAAGAAAAGGCCAACACTGAGCAAGGGCCTAGCTTAATCAATGAATACCTCGGTGGGAAGCCTCATTTTGTTAAAAAAAAATATTGCATATTGCACACAGGAGCCAGAGAGAAAAAAATCAGGAGGACAAAAGCATCCAAAGGCACCTTCTTTAAGCTGCCAAGGAAGTGACTATACAACTCACTTGTCCAGAAAATCCTACTTGTTACACTGTAGGAGTAAATATCCATTGTTAGGACCTGTTGAGGAAGTTACATGCTACTCACTGCATGAGAGCATAAGTAAATCCTTACAACCAGCCAGTAAAAACTAGAACAGAATCAGGTGTAGTGGTGCAAGCCTTTAATCCCACTCCGGAGGAAGAAGCAGATGGACCTCTGAGTTCAAAGCTACTCTCTTCTACAAAGTGAGTTCCAGAATAGCCAGGCGTACACAGAAAACCTGCATCTTATAAAACCACAACAATGAAAACTCACAGCAAAAACTATAGGCTGGACCACGTTCATGAAGATCATCCTTAGGCTGCTACTGAATCTCACACCAAAATCCTTCTCCATTCACTGTCCCAAATCCATTGCTCTTTTTGCTTCCTTGCCCAACGCTTCTTGCTTTTCTAGTTTGTTAAATCCCATTCAAGGTCAGATTCAAAGGGATTTGCATACATAGTGCTTAATTCCACCCCTTAGCAAAGCTTGACCTGATAAAGCCTTTAAATTATACAAAACCGCAATGGATCACCTCAGAAAGGGGGAAATGGAAGTAAATATGAAGAAAAGGAAACACAAAACTAACTGAAGTGCGATCTAGGCTTCCTCACTGATTCATGTTGGGTAAGGTTGATTGATTCTGTATGTGCTGCTGTGGACAGGTCTGGAATCTCCAGCCGAGACACAAATGTCTATAGTCAAGACTCAAAACACAGTAATTTTATTATGTTATTAGAACATGGGAGGTGGTATATGTTGTGAATTCCTTGGTAATGTAGATTTCTCTCTCTCTCTCTCTCTCTCTCTCTCTCTCTCTCCTTCCTTCCTTCTTTCTTTCTCTCTTTCTTTTCTTTTCGCCTGTCCCGGAACTAGCTCTTGTAGACCAGGCTGGCCTCGAACTCGCAGAGATCCACCTGCCTCTGCCTCCCGAGTGCTGGGATTAAAGGCATGCTCCACCAACACCTGGCTTCTGGTTTGCTTTTTTGTTCAAGGAGAAATGCTGCTGAATGGCTCATTTTTCCATGGCTTGCTCAGCCTGCTTCCTTATACATCCCAGGGCCCTGTTTCCAGGGACTGTCTCACCCATGGTGTGTGACACAGTAATGACATGAGTATTTTTGGAGTAGTTTGTCCTGAGATATTTCTATGTAGGATCTCAGAGAATCCCCCAAAAGTCATATGCAGCATGGAGCTGGTTCTGCCTACTTAACAGAATGAGGAACTGAAGCCACTAATCATTGTGGAAATTACTGCAGAGGACTTCACTGCCACATCCACATCAACCATTGATCAAGAAAATGCCCCACGAGCCTACTTCCAGATCATTCCAATGGGGTGGTTTTTTTTAACCAACTTTTCTTTTCTCAAACAACTCTACCTTAAATCAGGTTGACAAACATTTAAGCAACACACTTAGAAAAAGAAAGTACTGTGAATATTTATACAGCTATTGTATTTGATAAACAAAAAGTACACATGATACTAATTAAATACATATCTGATGAATTCATCATGTAAGCAGCACTTAAATGAGAATTCATGCAAGAGTCTTCCTGTATTCCTAAATTTTAGAAAGTAGTGTACATTCCATCTCAAATAAATACTTATGAATCAATACGTATAACTGCTTGCTGTAATTTTTCTCGTATCTTTTCTACATTATACGTGGGAAACAGAAAGTTTTTTATATACCATTTTTGTATAATATTACATTATATGTATGCTTCACATAAGGAGCACGGCTGTTTTAGAAAGTTTCAAAGATATTATGAAGAAACCCATGCAGGGCACCTGACTTGAGCCAGTCTGTTTTCTTCTTGGTGTCCTTCCCTTGTTCCTCTCCCCCTCATACTGTGCAGGTTCTCTCCCGACTGTGACAACCTCAAGGTATGGACCCCTTTCCCTCCTGCCCATGATAACACAGTACGGAGAGCTCCACAGTTTTCTCGCTGTTCATAATCCCAGCCTTCTGTGTGCATGTATCGCCATCAGGCACCTTGTAATTCTAGTCCCCACTACAGACATCCCAATCCCTATTCTAGAAGAAACAAAGTAAAAATTGGTGTTTCGAACTGATGTCATTTTTAAATGCCATTCTACTCTATTAGCCTGCTCTTATGAGAGTTTCCCATATTGGCGTAGGGGGTGATGACATTGCATTTGGCACAGGTAGCACTGTGATATGTCAATGGTATTAGCTGACAGTGAAATTGGGATAATTTCCTAATGGCTTAAAGGACTTCAACTCCTCATTTTGTTGAGAGTACAGAACCAGCTCCATAGTGTATCTGCCTGCTGAGGGATTAAATGAGATCCTACATGGGAATTTCTCAGCAAAAGTACTCCAAAATATTTAGGTAAATATCCTACTTTGGGTTAATATATAATAATCAAAATGTATTGATTAATTCATCATGAAAATTACTTAATAAAGAGTTCATTTAAAAATCCCTCCCTTTAAGTTTTTCGTTCTTGATAAATGTGTATGTTTTGAATGGATATATGTGTCTGCACACTTGCCTATGTTTCTGCTTGTGTGTACGTACACAGAAGGAGAGGACAAACTCATGTGTTTCCTCAAGGATGATGCACTTGTATTTTGTTTGGCTGAAAGTGGAAACAGGGTTTCTCACTGGCCCAGAGCTCACAAAGTAAGCCAGGCTGTGTGCCTTGTCCGTACCTCACAGGAGTCTTCCTAGCACTACAACCACACCCCGTGAATGCATGTATCAAATTTTAATTAAATTTTATTTTAAATATGGTTTCTGGGTAACAAGCAGGGGTCCCCGTGCTTTCAAGTTGAGCAATTTGCTGTCTGCCATCTCCTCAGCTCATAAAGTTTATATGCTGAGCTCTTTCAAATCACTGTAGATATTTGTTACTGTAGTATTTTTTCTGCTATCTTTTTATATACCAACTTGAATGACCACTGAGAAAAAAATTACTTAGATGTTGAATAGCTTCTTTTTTTCTCCATTCACTTCTTAACAATGAGGGAAGCCTGGAGCCCCATTGCTTTTATTATTTTTATTATTGGTGGCTGATGCTACTTATTTCCAAGGTTTCAGTTCTACAGTGATAAGCTTGAATTTCTTCCACCCTTCAGCAATGTGTTTATCATGCATGATGTTAAATATTGGAGCACGGTTGTAGAAAAGGCATAAATCATAAAAGACAATGACTTCATTGCTGCTAACCTTAAGGAGAAATAGCTTAATTGGAGGGTGACAACCCAAAAGATAGGAGTCTAGCAAAAAATATGCCCATTAGGATACTGTTTGGTAAAACCTCAAAAAATTGAAGATGAGGTCAGCATGTTATATTATAGAAATTTGGGTGCACAATAGAGAAAACTAAACCGAGAAAACACTTGAGACAGAAGGCATTGCATGTATGTGGGGGTAGTGAAAGACAGACTATGGCAATAACTCACCGCGGGTGGCTCCAGAGAATGAAGATCCACACTGAGAGACCAGTAATGGGATAAGGGCCCAGTGAATAGCCCCTAGGGTGGAGACAACAAAGGCACTAGGAACATTCAAGGTTTGCCAACTAGGAGAAGCCTAGGGCCCTAGGGTTTCTGAAGCCTGCCATCAGTTATCCTGTCTTCCTGTTAAACAGAGTTTAGGCATTTAACAACTATGATTTTACGTTGATTCGTAGTTGGTGTCTTAGTTAGGGTTTCTGTTGCTGTGAGGAGTCACCATGACCACAGGAACTCTTAGAAAGAAAAGCTTTAGTTGAAGGGGCTCCCATACAGTTTCAGAGGCTCAGTCCATTATCATCATGGCCAGGCAGCACGAGATCTGGGAAACAGACTCCAGTCACCGAGCTTGTGTAAGAAATGCTTTTCCTCACGAGCCACCACATTAAGCTCTCTTTCAGCTTGTAGAGCCAGAATTATTCACCATGAGTGCCCTTAATTTAGTCGAATAGCTGTTCTCAGTACTTTTTCTTTTGAGAATGTATCTTCAAGGTAGATCTTTTCCATTTATAGATGATTTAAAAATTATCTCGGTAGTGGTGGTGCCAGCACTTGGAAGGCAAAGGCAGGAAGCCAGCCTGGTCTACAAAGTGAGTTCCAGGACAGTCAGAACTACACAAAGAAACCCTGTTTCAAAAATTTATTTTTATATATATAGCATAGGTACAGGCATGTAAAGAGGTAAAAATGAGAAAGTATCCATATGCTTAAAAGTAGAGAGAGAGCTCTATCTGCCTGCTGCATCCAGATGCAAAACTCTCTCAGACACTGCTCTAGTGCCACGCCTCTGAAGTTGTAAGCAAGCCCCCAACTAAATACTTTCTTTTATGAGAGTTACCTTGGTCACAATGTCGCTTTACAAAAACAGAACACTGACTAAAACACATACCTAGTAAGTACTTTTAGATATATACTAACATATACCTAGTAGGTACTTTTAAGATATATACTAACTTACACCTAGTAGGTACTTTTAGAAATATACTAACTTATACCTAGTAGGTACTTTTAGATATATACTAATGTATTTTAGTCACATCACATTTGCTTCTATGTATCCAAAGAAAATATATAAAATATATTTTATCTTATTACATGGCTTTTCTGTAATAGCAATTTTGGTTTTTATTAGAGAACACTTGCCTTTGAATTTTCTGGAAAATACTTCCTATTGGCGATAAACAGATTCATGGAGAATCTCTTTATCTGCAATAGATATCACCCTGAGATTTATGAATCAAACTTTACCAAGATTATGTAATTGGTATCATAGGCACGGAAACATTCATTTCTATAATGCATGAATATAATGCTATACTATAGTCGATATCTTGACATAGTTTGAAACCCATTTCCTGCACATTTGTCAGAAGTAAAAACTGATCTAATATTTAAAAACAATATTTGATAAATTATTAAAGTGATAGAAAATTTTAATGCTGGAAAATATCTAGGATCTAACATCAACTTTCTAGATTTTCATCTTAGGCTTCTATTCCAACTCTCTTTTTCTCACCCAGAGACTGGAGGTTAGCAGAGGCCAAAATTTAATTATCTCCTTGTATCCAATTTTGCAGACTTTCAGATGACATTTTAGTAAAACTGTAGTGAAAAAAAAAATCGTCTCTACAACTCTCTCCTTCAGGCATGAAACCAGAGGGTCTAAGCTAGAAGGAACCGATAGCATAGTTAGATATCTTCCCTGCCCAGTCACAACTGAATTATATATTCCAAATCACTCATATCATTAACAAGCAAACTAAAAGCACATAATTGCATGAGAGGGTGGGTTTCTCATAAAACAACATTCGCTGGCATTTGATGCGCATCTTAAAAAGACTCAGAACACATACATTTCATTTAAATATTTATTTTCAAGTTGTAGGAGTGTTTTTACCCATTCAATCTGTGGGTATAAACACCCTAAGGCAGGATGAAAAACTATATATTTCAGCAAGTTGGCAAGGAAACGATGAGAAACATAGTATGAATTTTCTTAGATAAAAAATAATAAAAATTCAAGCAGAACATCCTTTCATTGAATTTGTTTTCCAGATTCAGTTAGCAGCATGGGACATTACTGGGCATTTGACAATACACTAGGTATTGATGGCATAAAAATTAGGAAATGGAATTCTCCCCTCAATATAGAATTATCTAAAGGAGGGATGGTTTTAATGTATTTGCTTTCCCAGCATGTCCCAATCCCAAACTATCATCATTCCTTGCCCAATACACAGTAATCACTCTCTAAAGGCATTTCCTTTTTGTACTTTGCTATCTCTGCCCTGTCTTCACAGTTTGGTCCATCCCTGCACTTGTAGAAGAAACACCCCTTAGCTTTGTTTAGACAGTCCTCTATCTAATTCTTCTTCAGCCTCATCTTCCACTTCTCCATCTGGTTTACTCAGCTCCAGTCACATGAATTCTGTTTCACTGTTTTGAATCTACACTTCTGGTCATGGATGCTTGAACTTTGCAGGTCTCCTACTGACACCTAGCTTTCAAATAGTTGGCATGTTCTCAGAGATGACGCACATTATACACTCATAGATATAAGACACACTACTCTTTTTAACAAATCTTCTACCTTCTACATTATCATTGCAATGGGCTAATGCTTTTGTATACTGTAAAGATTTGTCACTTGTATTATTTTAACAAAACACTGATTGTCCATTAGCCAGGCAGGAAGTACATGAAGGGTGAACAGACTAAGAGAATTCTGGGAGGAGGAAAGACAAAGAGCAGTCATCAGCCAGACAAAGAGGAAGCAAGATGAGAATGTTGCACTGAGAAAAGGTACCAAGCCATGTGGCTAAACATAGACAAAAATCATGGGTTCATGGAAGTTGTAAGAGCTAGTTGGTAATAAGCCTGAACTAATAGGCCAAACAGTTGATAATTAATATAAGCCTCTGTGTGTTTCTTTGGGACTGAACAGCTGTAGGACCAGACAGGCTAGAAACTTCCATCTACAGATCACCTTGTAAATATGACATCATGGTGTTTATTCCTTCATAGAATTTTCTGAATAGAGAACAACATCTTGTGCCAAGTAGATACATTTTACAAAAGTAAAATAAATCCTTCTCTAAGAATTTGAAGCTAAGTCATAATATTCTCAAATTCTGTATAGAAAGACCTACTGATTAAAAAACGTCTATTTTTCTGTCAATCTACAAAGTTACATAAAAAGAAATAGAACATATGCTATAAAATGGAAACAATGAGTAATCAAGAGATGCAGAAGTTGCTCAACTACACTAACTTTGGTTGAATCATCTTCATTTTGCAAGGCTTCACTCTATTTGTTTGCAAAACAGAGGACTGATAGAGATTTAAATTAAAAACATTTTTTTCATTTCTAAAAGTCAAATATTAATATTATCTCAAGTTCTTAATTATGGACTTCTGTGCATTTGCAGACTATGTGTTCTAATTAGTCTTTTCGTTGATGTCTCATCTTGAGTTTTTTCCACTTATATGTAAATACTGAGTGTTATAAAATTTATTACAATGAGTAACATTGTAATTTATAAAATTATGTTGAATCATGCAGTTTTCCTTCTTAGAGATAGGAAATATAGTTCTAATTATTTGTATAACCCTCAACGTTAAATACACTCCAACAGAATTAAGAAAAAAATCAATCTTGACACAAACATTTAAAGACGAGTTGTTACCATTTTCAAGTAAAATGCGGTACATATACACAATAGAGCACCACTCAGTGATAAAAAACAATGACATCTTGCAACTTGCAGGTAAACAGATGGAACTAGAAAAAAAACAAAAACAAAACAAAACAAAAAAAACATGCTGAGTTAGGTAACCCAGACCCAGAAAGACAAGCATGGTATGTACTCACTCATAAGTGGATATTAGACATAATGCAAAGGATAACCTGCTTACAGTCCACAGAGAAGCTACTTAACAAGGAAGACCTTAAGAGAGACAGACATGAATCCCCCGGGAAGGGGAAATAGACAAGACCTCCTGAGTAAAATTGAGAGAGTGGGATGAAGCACATGGGGAGAAGGAGAACATGAGGGAATGGGATGGTAAACGTGGGGGAAGGACAGAGAGGGGGAGCAAGGAAAGAGATATCTTGATCAAGGGGGAACAATCATGGGGTAAGTGAGAAACCCGGCACTAGGAAAATTCCCAGTAATCCACAAGGATGACCCCAGCTATGACTATAAGCAATAGTGGAGAGGGTGCCTGAACTGGCCTTTCCCTGTAATCAGATTGATGACTAACTTAATTGCCATCATAGAACCTTCATCCAGCAACTGATGGAAGCAGATTCACAGTTAAGCACTGGACTGAGCTCCCAAAATTCAGTAGAAGAGAGGGAGGAGAGACAATATGAGCAAAGGGGTCAAGACCACGATGGGGATGCTCACAGAAACAGCTGATCTGAGTTAGTGGGGGCTCACTGACATTGGACTAACAACTGGGAAATCAGCATAGGACGAAACTAGGACCTCTGAATGTGAGTGACAGTTGTGTGGCTAGGGAAGCCTGTGGGGACACTAGCAATGGGACCTGTATTTATCCTTACTGTATGACCTGGCTTTTTGCAGTCCATTCCCTATGAAGGGATACCTTGTTCAGCCTAGATTTGGAGGAGGGTGCTTGGTCCTGCCTCAAAGTGATATGACATGCTTTGTTGACTCCCCATCGGAGGCCTTACATTCTCCGAGAAGTAGATGAGGGGTGAGGTGGGGGGAAGGTGGGAGGAGTGGGAAGAGGGGAGGGAGAGGAAACTGGGGTATGGTATGTAAAATAAAAGAAGAACTGCTTTTAAAAAAGAAAATAAAAAAGGTATTTTTTTAAAAAGAAGAATTCTCAAAGCAACTGAAGTCTGAAGTTAGATTCCCTTCCTTTTGCTTTCATAGTACTCGTGATTGAACACTAGGCCTCACCTGCGCTAGGCAAGGGTACCAATGAGCCACAACCCTGGTTCTAATAGTGATTTTTAATAATGGTCTCAAACGCAGCAATAGTGGAGTGTAAGGAACTTCATTGTGTGGATCCCCTAGTCACTACATAATGATGGTGAATACTAGCTCTGAAGATAGGGGAAAAGCAGGACCAGTTTTAAACAAAGGAAATACAAGCAGAAAGGTGGAGAATAGCACATCCATTTCCTAAAATACCTCTAAAAGGCAACAGTCCTCTCATGCTCTAGCAAAATAATCACGGAGATAATCTGATGTGTGGTAAGGACCCCAAACCAGCAGGTATGAGAAACACCCTAAGTTTGAATACTTAAAATAGGAAAACTTGTGAAAATAAAAATAAATTCGGCAGCCAGGTTGAATTACTCCATCATTATCATAACACAGTGGTAAACAAGCAAAGACAAAGTGGTCGTATAGTACGTCACATGCTTTTATATCATGTACTCTGCCTAAAACAAAGCATCATGTGACTAGGTTCACACGCATACACATACAATAACATAGACATGAAAAGATTCACGTGCGGTTGGCTCAGTGTTTCCTGGGTTGTATTATTTCCATTCTTCCACACTCCTAGCCCTCACTGCTGCTTCTTTCTTTCTAGCTGAAAACTGGAAGAAGGAATTAGTACCATACAGGAATAATAGCTGTATTTCCAAAGGATTTCATTTTTGAACATGTTTACATTTCAAACTACCCAATAATACCTAACACATTAAAGTCAACGGTAATTAAAAAATAATAATAATCACTATTTTGTTTCTCATGGGCTTAGCCAAAGAAAATGCTTGTTGCTATCGTTCCTTGAGAGACAGGCCATCTACAAATCTGGTAGACCCAGCACATCTTCTCCCACACCAGCCAGCTGTATACTTTGGTGGCTAAACACATGAGTCACGATAATGATAGAGTGTTATGTAAGCTCATTCTGAACTGATTAAGACCTAGGCTAAATTCCATGAGAGAGACATTCCTTATACTTGTTATAGCTTATGCTTGGCCTCACTCTTAGGTATTTACAGCCTGGTACACATACATATCTTCCAGAAAGCAAGCCGTTGAAGCCAAAATGTAAACTCCTAAAATGTCAAGTTGGCATACTCCATGAGCAATACATTACTGTGCAGAATGAAAAAAAAAGTTAATATTTTTATTATAAACTATGCGTCAGACAAAGAGCTAGATGCTTTCCTGATGGGATCTCATTTAAAACCCTGTGTTAAATTTGAAACAATTGGAAATCTGCCTAGTCCATTAAAGGTCAATGAAAATTCGCTGAAGGAAAATATAGTGTGGAGCCCTCCTGAGTGTGACGTTTTAAATGGAAACGGAAGGATGTAGCATGAGGCTAAATCTGGAAGGAGGAAGTCAACCTCCTCCCAAAGGTCCCAGCAAAGAACCGAACTCTCACTTCAGCATTGACAGTAGAGGTGGGGGTCATGGGAAATGCATCACCACTCACCATAGTGCATGTAACAGTTTCCTTTGGTGGGATCCAGTTCAATGGCCTTCAAGAAGAACTTTTCAGCCTCACTCTTACGACCCTTGAAAAACAGAGAAAATGGATGATTCAGCAGCAGATCGTGATGAATTATTTTTTACCTCTGGGCACAAACAAAATACACTAATGTCTACAGATAAACAGTGCTGGGGAAAAGCCAGGATTTCTTCTAACTGAGGATGACCAGGGAGCATGTGTTGAGAGAAAAGACTGATTTCAGGATCCTGGGAAGCATCAAGAAGAGAAGTCTAGAAGTGATGTTGAGTCCATCCATGTGGTCAAAGAGGAGGCTGGGGAACTGAAAGGGATTTTATAAGTGTCATAGAAATAAAAAGGGTAAAATGGTTTATAGAAACACCATTGCCATTTTAGCTTTTCTTTGAGTAGTGCATGTGCATTGCATGAGTATGCATATATGCACATACATGTGGAGGCCAAAAGATGACCTCAGATGTTAAATATTTACTTCTTATTTCATGTGAATGAGAGCTTTTGCCTGCAATGTATGTATGTGTACCACGTGACCGCCTGGAGCCTGCAGGAGCCAGAAGGGAGTATCGAATTCCCTTAACTAAAGTTCATGCTAGCTGCCATGTGGGTTCTAGAAACAGAACCTGGGTTCTCTGGAAGAGCAGCAAGAGCACTTAAATGCTGAGCTGCCTCTCCAGGCCCCTAAAATCTGTTCTGATGATTGAGCTCAGACACTTGCAAGGCCTTTTACCAACCGAACTACTGCCAAGCCCTTTCACTTTCTCTTTTATTGTCTTTATTATTTTATCTTAATAAAGTATTCCCTCAGCTCACATCACAGTTGTTGCTGCCAATGGGAGTTATGCAGTGAGAGTGAAATGTGGCATAGCTCCAGCCATCAAGTTCCATTTAGCTTGTGTTACACTAATTTCATGTAGAGGCAGATGAGCTAGGAATGGCTTAGACACAGGAATTTTAATTGAGAGAAAGTGCTTGTACAACTCTTTAACACTGGAGAGAAGAGTCCAGAGCATGCCTGAGACTATAAGCAAATATTCAGAATACTGGTAACTTCTCAAGCAAGCCAGACCAGAGGACATAGACCTATAATTCAAAGAGTTCTCCTGTAGTCAGGAGGCTGAAGCTTGAGGACCACAAATTCCACAAGCCTGTGTTGGCTACCAAGTGAACTCATGGGTAACCAGGGCAACTTATAAAGACTCTGTCTCAAAAATAATAAGCTAAAAGACAGGTAGATATAGCTCGAGGTCTGGTACAAGGCCTTAGGTTCAATTTCAATTACCAGCAGCAAACACAGGCATGCAGGAATGCACACACACACACACACACACACACACACACGCACCTCACACTCAAACAAAGTAAAAAATACAGAGTTCTGGTCTGTGCTAAAGAAGTGTACTTTCCTATGGCCATTGTCTTCTCTGATCCTTCAAGCATACACCACGCTTGGGAAAGATGACCCCCAGATACCACTCAGAGATGCTGAATGTTAAACACAGCCAAGGGTTAAATGAGAGAACACAAAGACAATGAGTGATGGGCTCTAGTGCAGAGGGAACAAACACTGGTCCTAAGCAATGAAGATGACACTAGTTCTCTTCTAGACATCCCTCATCTCTTACTACAGCAAATGTTCTTTCGGGGATGTAATTACTATCTACTTCCAAGGAAGAAACAAAGTCACAACGTGGAGAATTTCCAACAGCTATTTTTCATTCAGATCTGAAGTTCTGCTGACCCAGGACTTAATCAGAAACTAGCTTACCTTCTTAGCTTTAGTTTTAAGCAAATAGTGACATCACAGAAAACAATAAAAACAATGGAGAAATGCTTTCATGAAACAATTTTAATTTTCTTGAAATTGTATAATCCAGGCAGCTTATGAAGCAATACTATCTTGACCTGGTTATTGCTTTGACACAATTATCCACAGTAAAAAAAAAAAATAAGAGACCATTAGGAAGAAATTTCCCAGAGCGGTCTGATGTAGGAGGGTCTTCTATCTATCTGTTGCTTTCATTGGTTAATTAAT
>LOEQ01001215.1:269018-281290 GCA_001685075.1 Bramus lutescens
GCCGTGCCGGGCTGGACGCAGCTCCTTCTACAGCGGTCTTTGGCTTGACATGGCAGGAATGAAGATCTATGTGGACTCTAAGTACCAGGTTATGTCTAGACAGCATTTCCACAGTAACTATCTGCACAGTCCTCCTTGTTCATATGCTACCATACACCTCAGGCAATGCTTCATTCTTTGTTCATACGCATCTTTTAAACCAAGGTTACTGCAAACAATGTTTCTAAGTTAAATGTATGCAAATCCCTTGTTATTCTCAATCTTGGCAACTTTTGAATAATTTGTATCTTCTCAGACTTTTTTTCGTCCACTCATTAAAAAAATGAGTTACTACGTACATCCTACATGCATTCCCTTTTCTAACTGCTATGTATTACCCCTCAGTCCCTATCACCTATAACCAGCGATAATCTCATGCTTGGAAAAATGGACTTCTGAAGTTCTTTCACTTCAATAATGGTACTGCATTCAGCAGCCACTCTCTAACAGTAAGTCTCATCAACTACCCAATGACTAAAACCCCAATGTTCCTTAAGAGTAATGTCTCAAGTCGGACCTTCAAAATAGAGAAGGAAGAGCAGAGCAAAGTTTCATATGTACGTGTCTGTGGGATTTCATAAAGTAACAGCAGCAATTTCACCAATTCACTAACTGAAGAATCAGCCTGGTGTCTGAAATTGGAGGACAGATTCTAGACGAGCAGAGCAATTCCACACTTGTTTATCTATATGACTCACGGAAAATCATCCCGTCTTTTAGCAGTACTTTGTGCTATTACAGAAAGGAGGATTTAGAGGGAGTACAGAGAACACACTCTCAGCGATGCTGCCATCATGGCTGTATTCATGATCCATTTGTCCAAACTCATAAAGTGTGCAGCCGAAAGGGTGAACTATCAAATAGCTGCACTACCAATGCCAGCCAGGTGATTATGAAGAGGAACTAAGTGTAGGAAGAAAGCAGTCTCCCCTTCATGGAAATACTGTTCTTTCTGATCAGAAGGTTTTTGTAAATGAAACCTGTTATAAAAACAAAGCATATTAATTTTTTAAGTAAAAGCTATTTCATGGGAATTTTGAATTGCACGATGATGATACATATAAAGTGATAATATTAGGTAGGTACATTAGAAACTTGTAGCCAATGTTGCTCACTATTTAGATGTATGCATACACACACGTGTGTGTAATAGGATGCTGTTATGAATAACAACGAACATGCTTTGATGGGTACACAGTTTCAAAGCACACGTTCTTTCTTTAAATCATCAGGAAAATAATATTACCAGAATTTATAGAAGATAATAAAATCTATCATTAGTAAAGTGCCCATAAAAATGATATATGAGATTTAAAAAAAGGGGGGGGCTTTGAACTTTTTTCCACTTAAGGTTTTAAGGACAGTAAGGAAGAAACTAGCTCATTTATCAATGTCTCAGTAAATTGAGCAGTAAAATCCTCATGTATCATTCACTGATGAAACAACAGTAGGAAGCTATAAAAACATGCATCGGTACTCAAGGGGCACTGGTTTGTTGTGGTACTCGGTTACTAAAAGAAACCGAGACCCATAATCTCAAATACAAGATGGTCATGGAGATCCCTCTTTCTGAGGGAAAATATTGCACTATTGAAAAATCCATCAGCTTTGGCTACTATTCAGAGAAATAGCAAATAATAAGGAAAAGGAAAACCTCATGAAAGCATCTAAACTTAAGAATCAATGAACTGGCAGGTAGATGTATCACTGAGCCCTAGGAAAAAAAGTTTGTCATTGGTAAGTAATATTGTATACAATCAAATTTACTATTTCAAGTACTATTAGTTTGAAGACAATGGGAGTTTTAAAATAAGGAAAAAATAAATTGGGAGGAGGTGGGACTTGGATATAGCACATCTGATAATGTGCCTACCATGCATAAGACCCTGGGTTCAATCACCATTCTATACAAGTCAGTTGTGGTGATACCCATCCATAATCCTAGCACTCAGGAGGTGGAGGCAAGAGGATCATGAATTTGAGGCCATCCTGGGATATACAACAAGTTTAAGCTCAGTCTTGGATATATCAGACCATGTCTAAATAAGTAGACAAATACAAAAAAATGAGATAAAATGAATTGTTCAGAAACTAAGGGAAAGGGACAGTGTTAAGTACTAAATACATGCAAAACAGTATGGTTCAAATTCATGAGAAACAAACAAGGTGACATTAAACAGTAGCCCACGCTCCCAAACCTTGCCCCAATCTAGCCCTCATCTGTTTGTGGGCAATGAAACAAATACGTGAAAGAAAACATTCAACTCAGTTCCTATCACATATTTCACATCATGGTATCGCCTTCCAGGTACTTTGCTGAAGCATCAAACAGGCACTGCCGCTATTGCAGCTCGGGAACAAGCAGTAGGCTGGGCGGATGCGCAGCCTATGGCATCTCTACCGAAAGCTAACCAGCGGTTTTCAAGCACAAACTGTATGGCCATACTAGTAGAGACATACGTTTTTACACAGAGATATGCATAAACTGCCACTGTATTTTAAGTAGACTACTGAAGCTAAACCCAAAGCCTCCAGACTTGAAGTGGAGAACTCATTCCATTACACTTCCAGAGTGTTTATACTCGTGGTCTGCATCAGGGTGGCCGCAGTGGAAGAGCTAAGAAGTAATAAGACGGAAGATTTTTTTTTGAGACAATGTGAGCCCTAAGGGTCAGGTCTGGGTGTAGCATAGCATTAAAAATCACTCAAGAATGACTCTGCAGTCACTTGAACAAATAAAGGAATTATTTATCCTTTTGGGAAAGATTTGTGAGCGCATCAGTCGGAACAAGCTATGTGTAGAGAGCTATTAGAGTTTTATGTGTTTGAGATGTCAAGGCAACACAGACTCTGGAGGACTAAGTCATAAAGACCGGCTGTATCAAGGGCCACACACACAGGAAATAAAGACACCAGATATCTGATGCTTTGCATTAGAAGAAAGGAAAGAAAGAAAACTTGCAAAAAGGTCAAGCAATAGCAAACTCTAACAATAAGCTCAAAAGCAAACCACATCACCTACATACAGTTGTAATGTTTCTAATGATAGACAAAGGCATATCAAGAACAACATTAAATGTAAGCATTCACGATCATTTTAAGTGGCTATTTCAAATGATTTCAAACTTGCTGTAATGGCTTCCATGCATAACATGGCTGCTATGCCTTCCTGAAATCAAGACAGTTGTGATCACCCAGAGGTCCCCACAAAGTTGCAGGTACAAGAGAATTACACGAGAGCCTGTTTATTAACAATCCATGGTGGAAGTGGGGAAGATTCCTCAGTCCCTCATCTGAGATTCTGACTATTCTGTCACCCTGCTCTGTCCACAGCTGTGAATGAGGGGTTGGTAGATAGATCGAGATGACTCCTGTGGTCCATCTTCTGTGAGTCATCATCCAGGCTAGGGGTGGGACTTTCTAGCTATCTGGCTTTCTAATTATCACTCATGATGCTGGAAGTAACCTCTCACACATCTTCCTATAACTAATTACAAAGTACTTATGGTTTTATCATGTTAAATTGGGCAAAACTGTTTCTTGGTCTGTCAGTTTCTTTTTGTAAGATTTATTTATTTATTTATTAATTATGTATTCAGTAGTTTTATTATTCTGCATGTATGCCTGCAGGCCAGAAGAGGGCACCATATCTCATTATAGATGGTTGTAAGCCACCATGTGGTTGCTGGGAGTTGAACTCAGGACCTTTGGAAGAGCAAGCATCGCTCTTAACCACTGAGGCATCTTTCTAGCCCCGGTCTGTCAGTTTCTTATCTGCTGTCCACAGACTTTATTTCCAGAAGTCTCTAGGAAAAAAAAAATCACACAGCCTTGACCTTTCAAAACACGTATTTAGACTACCTGAAAATATTGAATATTTGGATTTTCTGTTTTCCACATGACTTTGAAACTATGGGTAAGTAAACCCTTAAAATTCTCAAGGTAAAAAAAATTAAGTGGCTAACATCTATAAGTGATTCATAATAGAGGTGTTTAATAACATAGTTAGACTTCTGGTTGTGTTCCAATGCCAATTTCCCATCTACATACGTTTATTAGTAAATCTTCCCCAAAAGCCTAAAGGAATCATGCACACATACCACATCAGTAGTTAGAGGAGAGAATTAATTTGATAGTATTCAACCATATCATAACCCGAATCTGGGCAAATTACTTTGATCATTACATAGTATTGTTAAGCCAAACTCAGAGTCATGTTAAACCCAAAGTCTCAACATTAAATCTTATCCATCCATAATCTCAGTTGGTGAGAACAGTATTTAGATATGCAATTAAAATGCCCAACAAAGCTCTAGTGAAGTATAAGTTTCATTTAAATCAACTTTATAATTAAATAGGTAAATATACTTCCACCTTTTACTTTAAAGCTATATATACATACATAAAATTTACATAACACATTAAATATGTTTATTAATTCCCTTAATTTTACAACTAATTATGGGACAACCAGCATGTGTCCTAGAACTGTTAAATACTAAGGTAAAAAAGGATTTTGCTAACAGGCATAACTCCTGTCTTGGTAAAGTATAAAATTGCAGCTGCATTAGGCTGGACTAATGTAAGTAATAAACATTTGGTTTGACCTAGTCAAAGCACACATGAAAAGTTTCCAAATGAACCAATGCTTGATTTAATGATCAAAGGATGCGCAGTACATTGTTTGAGTGGTAAACAGAAAGGAACGCTAAGAAGGGGAGCATCAGGGAAGGGCCTGCGAGAGGAACAAGCCACAGGACAGAAATCAGACTGAGAGGGGAAGCGGCATCCCGTGCAGAGAGGGCTGAGCAGAGCAAAGCACTCTGCAGTCACATGGAGATGCTCTCTGCTGCTTCCCAATGCCCGCTGTAAAGATGAGGAGGATAATAAGGTGGCAAGGGAGCAGATGGGACATGTCAGGGGGTACAGAAGTACAGACTGGATGCCTGGCATCAGAGAAAACAGAACTGAACATCTCAGAATAGTAGAGAGGAAGGGCAGGTGGCACTAAGGCAGACAGAGAGTGACAATGATGGGAAGGTATTAAAGGAAGGACAAAGTGCAGGCTTATGGGCTAAGACCAAGAGTTCAAAAATGGGGTTGATAGGGATTACCTAGTGATTATCTATGGGTTTCTGAAGTATTGGGGATGGCAGAAATGTGTGTCACTTTGAAGCAAATAGCTAAAAGCAAGGTGAAATATATTTCATGAAAACTGCAGTAGTAAATTGTGTCAAGTGTTTAAAATGGTCAGCGGATCTGGGGACAGAGGCCATGAGTATAAGGCAAGTTAAGTAATTTTTGGAGCCGAAGTGAGGGAAGAGAAGAAAAATGGATAGTGAAATTGCAGATGATTATTATTACATTTATGTATGTCTGGCCATGAAGGGTAGTGCAAAGAATGTCATTAGAATGAGAAAAGACACAATGAGCATTAAAAAAAAAACATAGAAAACCACAACATAAATTGCAACAGTTTTTCCTCAGGTAAATTGAAAATTTCCAAGGTAAAACCCAAAAATGTACTTTGAAAATCCAACATTCCAACATAATTTTCCAACTATGGCCATGGCCAAATTACAAGTGCTAGGTCTTTCCCTCCTAGGTATTCAGACTCTTGATTCCTACTTTTGTTGTAACACTGTTGTACTTTAATTGCCATTTGTAATCTCCTTTCTAATTGTAAACCACTTAGAAGAACGGGTTAATCAACAGCTAGCTGAAGGCAGGAAGAATGTTAAATACCTTAGAAAAGCAAGGACTCAAAACACAAGTCCTTTAAATATAAACAACAGATATTTGTTTCTCACAGCTCTGGTGATGGGAAAGTCCCCCACTTATTACACAAATGCATACCCTTATTGGGAAACATGCTGGATGAGTGATAGCACAGAGACCTGTTGGACATCCAGAATTCCATGCCTAATGCCATCCACAGCAACAACTCGTCTCCAAAAGGAACGGCAAGAAATTACAAATTTAATCAGCATCCTATAATCCACAAGCCGGTATCAAAAGTTCACCATGAGAATGGCTTCCAGGGGGGAAGATCTCCATGGCTAAAGAGGGAAATGCCTCTAAGGACTCAATGAAAATGGAAAAGCCTCAGATCTTAGCTCAGAGCAAGGAATCCAAACACCCAGCAGGCCTATTGGAGTACTGGGTCTGTTCCTTGAGCAAGGTCATAACCGCTCACTGGGTTGCTCCAGTCAACTGCTTAGCAATAGCAAGGGGTGCTTCTCTGCTCCATGGACCCTCAGGGGGATCTTCTGAACTCAGAAGAGCTCAGAGTTGACACTGGTGCACAAGTTTAAGCCCCTTGGGGTCGGTTAGAAAAGCTGTCTTGTGAGAGTAGAAAAGACAAGAGCTCAAACAACAGCTGTTTTGCAGCTGGGTCACAATGGAGAGCAAAAAAAAAAACCTGGACACCATAAAAGGTAACGGAAGATGGCAGAGTAATCTCAGAACCTCCATTTGTCACTGGCAGAGAGCCACTTGTTCGGAAATCCAAACGCTCTCCAAGAGGACAAAGCCAGATGTAAATAATTCCCCAATTTCAATTCATTTCATTTCTTTTGGTAAAAAGCTTCGGCAATAAAGGATGCAGGAGTCACTTAATTTATTTAGACATAAAATTATTTGATGATTTACCCAGGATACTAAAAGAAAACACCGGACCCAGAAACAGAAACCTGAGTCCCTAGGAGGTAAACAGCCAGAGGAAGTCACCAATTTGAATGAGTTTCATGCTCTTCAGCTGGGAATCAAAGATCTAATTAATTGAACTCCATAGGTCTAATCCTCAGAAAAAACAGAATTCGTCTCAAGAGAAGCAGTGAAAGATTCAGATTAAAGAAACCATTTTTAGAAGAAATTTACTTTCTGCTTTGGTTTTTTAAAGATGTATTTTTATATGTATGAGGGCTTTGCCTGCATGGGTGTATGGGTGCCATATGTGTGTCTGGTGCCCATGGAGGCCAGAAGAGGGCAAAGAGGCCATCATACTCCTGGGCGTAGAGTTTCAGATCATTGTGAGCTGCCATGTGGGTGTGGGAACTAAACTTGGGTTGTCTCCAAGAGCACCAACTATTCTTAAATGTTGAGCCATCTCTGTAGGCCCCAAGTTCTTTTATGCTTGTCATCTTCTTTTGCTTATTTTGTTTTCAAGACCATAATACATAAGAAAACTGGCCCGTTTCTTCAGGCCTGCTCAACTAAAGAAGCTAAGGCTGGGAAAATTTACTTGGACCTGAAACTAACAAACTTTAATTTGATGTACTAATGAACTGACGCATAAAACTAGTACTCCAGGACTGAACTACTTATATTTTTCTGAAAGCAATTTCAAGGTAATGTTGCTCCTCAAAAGCAGAATATTCTGGAAAACTTCTAAGAAAAATATGCCATATTTATTTTGAAAGTATATATTGTATAGTTCTAAAGTAATTTCCAATTTTCCCCAAAAATGCTATTTATGTTCAGCTTTCCAATGTAATTTTACCTACAACTATTTCCTGGTTTAGCCAAATTTTATAATTTGCCCAAATTCTTAGTATTCACAATGAGTCATTTGAATCAGGGGGATGAACAATGGCTCTTATAGTGTCACCACGCCACCACATGAAGCCTCCCTGAGATCTCCTTGTGGCCTGACACTCCTAGCAACGAGGGCATTCATAAAGACATCTTTTATTGCTCAGGACCTGGGAATTTGCCAGGAAGAATTAGGTTTCATTTATTGCCTCTGCTTGCCAAAACTCATTTTTTCAAGTGCTCCATTGTCATGGCACACTGATTTTACTCTTCCAGGCATAGTACTGAGCATTTTGCAAATTCTGTCTGCCGCATTCCATCTTTAGAACATTTCTGAGATCATATTAAATCCCATTTTGCAGAGGAAGAAACCAAGGCACAAAGAGGCTAAGTACCTTGCCTGAGGTATAGTCACGTAGCTTTCTGGGTTTAGAGCCAATATGGCTGCAAAGTTTGTGCTATGACTCCACAAGCAGTTTTGGGTAGATCACCTCCAGGAATCATGGGGTTTATTAAAACACAGTTTATGGGATAAGGAGACCAGCACTTGGTAAAGCACTATGCAAACACAAAGACCCGAGTTCTATCCCATAGGCAGAGTGGTTATAAGCACTTGTACACCCAGTCCCGAAGACAGGTACAGGTTGGTCTCTAGGAATAACTAGCCAGTCAGTCTAGCCTACCTGGCTATCTCAAAAATCAACCTGGACATCTTCTGAGACCTTACACCTGAAGTTTACCTCTCATCGCCATACGCATGAGAACATACACAAATGCACCTGCACACACAGCCACATGGATACACACATGTATGCATACAGAAACATAATCGTACAAACCACTAGACCTTATAAAACTAAATTCACAGATCTACCTATCTATTCTTCATCATGTGTGAGGAAATAATAGTCATAGGTCTGCTACCACAGGGTATACTAGATAAGTAAAGATAAAATTAGATTATTCTTGCTTTTACAGATCATATGACATCATGGTGACTCTGGAGGCAGGGCCTCACCAACTCTAAGTTATTCTTAGGAGTGCTCTCATGAGACCTATGCACAGTGAGTACATAAGAACATCAAAAGATGTTAGGACATTAATTCTGCCTAAGTGAGTCAGGGCAGGATTCAAGAGGAGGTGGCATAAAAAGCTAACAGATGGGGGAAAAGCTGGCCAAGCCTCAAAGTCATGGACTTTCAAGTCAGTGCTGGAACGGGTTGACTAAAATCTCCCTCTCCAGAATTCAAATTAAGAAAACTATTTAGAAATTCTATTAGTTTAGCACATCCTAAGGGGTTGGCAATCTACAAAGATTAATTTGGTACAAAATTCTCTGTAATCCTAGCACATGAGAAGGGGAAACAGGATGATCAGGAGTTCAGGGCCAGACTTAGTTACACAATGAGTGTGAGGCCAGCCTGGGCTATATGAGAGCCTGTTTTTCTTTTCTTTTTTTTTTAAGGGTAAAAATCAACTCAGAACATTTATTTGAAAATAAAATAAGTGTATTTAACAACTACATCTAGCTGACTTTCTACACTGCTAGGAAAAATCTTTGAGTCACCTTCTGTGAATAAGTTTCTGTGACTTACAAAGAGAGGAATAGCTATTGAACACAATATCAGTTAAGCAATACTAATTTACCTTTCCTTCTATGGCCTCACAAGAGATGGTACATGAAAGATTATAGGAACCTTTAAACTAGGTGGAAGTGAGAAACCACACAAATGGCCGCCAGCAGATTGGGGCTGGATGTATAAATACATATGACAAGCATATGGTTGAACTGGACCATTCCCAAGTCCAAGAATCTCAGCATTCTGGTTGAAGTACACACACACACACACGTGCTTTGGTAATTTTACAAAATAAAATCCTTTCTTTCTGACAGTAATGTGTAATTCCACTAGAAAATATGGACCACTAATAGGGAAATATTGAGTGCAGAAGCATCAGTGTTATGCAGCCTAAAAACTCGCAAAGTATTTTCCTCTGGATAGATAACTTAATAGGAATTTGGCTCAGGGATAAATCGTCACTGTCAACTCTAAGACCCTCTTGACCTTGCTAGGG
Source organism: Bramus lutescens (assembly GCA_001685075.1). NCBI lineage: Eukaryota > Metazoa > Chordata > Mammalia > Rodentia > Cricetidae > Bramus > Bramus lutescens. The sequence continues at coordinate 278,667 of LOEQ01001215.1, forward strand.
AAAATGTGTGATGTTGGCTGCCCATGGCTCACTAAACATCCACCTCCCAGAATGTCCTCCTCACACCTTGTGGTTGAGTTGTCACCTGAGCTGGCAGGTTCATCTCTGGGATGCAAGAGAAATGGAACGCGCTGACTCAACCACTAGAGCTCCTGTACCAAAGCCATGTGCAGGTATGCAGGATGACAGTTCAGAAACATGACCTCATTCTCCTCACAGAGCCTATAAACAGAGAGAGCTTCGGAAGACACATGTTGACTTGCTCTGCCTCTCAACGTGTAAGGCTGTATTTATATCAGGTCCATGACGTCATGTCATGGACAGATGTGGAGCTTTGAAGAGTTGCGGAAAATTCCAGGTCATTGAATTAAATCATGTAAAATCATTTCTGTCTTCAGATGGGAGTGCAAGTGTTCTAAAAAGAGAGGCATTGGCTCAAAGGAAGGGATACTAGCTTAGCAATCAGAATCTTCTCAAGAAAGATCCTGGGGACACAGCCATGATTCTTAGGAGATTTTGATAGTATCTCCAGGAATTGGGTTTTTTTTTATGGGATTATAGTCATAGCTCCCAATCAGTTCTGTAACTTAGAAAGTACACAGAGAACTCTTAAGAGAGTTGCATGGTCTATGTGGTCAACCAATGCTGGCTTTTAAGATGTCTCTGTACGAAGCAGCAACAAGGCTTTAAAAGATTGGGTGATATAAAGGACATCTGAAAAGCACAGTGTGGCGACTCTGTGAGCATTCACCCAAAGACTATGTGGGTTTTCTCTTTTTTTAATATTTATTTATTTATTTATTATAGATACATATTCTGTCTGTGTGTATGCCTGCAGGCCAGAAGAGGGCACCAGACCCCATTACAGATGGTTGTGAGCCACCATGTGGTTGCTGGGAATTGAACTCAGGACCTTTGAAACTTAACCTATGAACCATCTCTCTAGCCCTATGTGGGTTTTCTTAACTGGAGCATTTATACCAAATCTGTTTACCCGAAGGCAAACCAGAGATATACAGGATTAGTTTTGCTACGTTTGAAATAGCTTTCTTATAACAAACTCGCATGAAGAGTTTTGGGATCCAAAACACTTTTGTCAACCACATTGTCTCTTGTTCTGGAGCGCCTCAGAAGACTGCAGGCAAAATTTGCCTGCACAGTCTAGAAAATGGAAGTGAAAAGAAAGCCAAAAGATTACCTAAGCCCAAAATAGATTATGGAATTAAAAGAACTATAGGTTTGCTCTTGATCAAACTGGAAATACCTATAAATACTAGTGACAGTTTAAAGATTCTTCAGCTACCTCTCTATCAAGCCCTAAAAAATTTGTTTTCCAAACGGTCCATTTTCTGCTAGAAATGTTGACAGGATTTGGCAAGCTCACAGTGAAATCATGAGCGGGCGTAAATGGCTACCAATTTTACACTCAGGGGAAAGTTATAATTGGTTATGATATTACAATTACTGGCTGATTCATAGAAAAAAATAATAAAATATTCTTTCATCCACCACTATAATGTAGCAGAATCCTTTTAACAAAGCTTACAGTTATAGATGAGTATTATGAATTATTTTGAAGAATAGCACAATAAAACAAGAAGTCCTATATAGGCAATCAAAGGAAGTTTGGCTAAAAAATACAGAAAAGACATTATATAACCTTTACAATGAAGAATAAGCAAGACAATGGTTTTTTAGAAGGTGGCATTAGTGGATGAAAGCACCAGTGAGAAAATGAACTAAGAAACCATGAGAAGAGCTATTAATAACTAAAGGGATAGATTAGCCTTAATAAAGATGCAGGAGAACTATTCTAGGGGTGCATGATTCTGGAGTGTGCACCTTTGGAAGGGTTTGGCTAGATGCCCCTCAAATCCATTTACTTCACCATTGTTTGGTGATGTACAATATTATGGAAAATACTCTTGAGATACTTTTTAAAATGAAAATATCTTAAATTCATCTTACATAGTAATTGTTTATATCTTCTCAAATAAGAACTAGAGTTAAAACAGAATCATGTGGGAAAAATGAATGCTTTTCTGACTTTAAAAACATTCAATTATTGGGTTTTTTTAATTTTATTTTTGAGATTATAATATAATTACATTTCTTCCTTCCCATTCCTTTCTCCAAACTCTCCCATATACATACCCTTCCATGCTTTCCTTCATGCCTTCTTTTTTCAGTAATTGTTATCACATGTAGATATGTATATACATAAATTCCTAAATACAACCTAAGTGCATATAACGTTACTTGTTAAAATCATAATGAACTTCAGCAGAATGGCATATTCCAAAGTGAAAACGTTGGTTTTTCCATCACCTTTATCAATTCACAGTTCACCCAATTACTTCATATACATATACTTCTTATAAATCTCATCCCATCAAAATTACATGGCAAGCTTATTTCCCTAAAACATAAAATAATTAAATCCAGGATTGGGGAGAGCTTGGGGGAATGGGATAGTTGAGATGGAGGAAGAGTGGATATGAGAGCAGGGAAGTAGATATCTTAATTAAGGGAACCATTTTAGGGTTGGCAAGAGACTTGACTCTAGAGGACTTCCCAGGTGTCCAAGGAGATGTCCCCAGCTTGTTCCTTGGGCAGCTGAAGAG
>LOEQ01001215.1:281526-300560 GCA_001685075.1 Bramus lutescens
CCTTGGACTTCCCACAGGGCAGGGAACCCTGACTGCTCTTAGGACTGGAGAAGGGGAAGGAGGAATGAGGGGAGTGGGAGGGAAATGGGAGGAGAGGAGGAGGTGGAAATTTTTAATAAATAAATAAATAAATAAAATTAAAAAAATTAAATCCATATATAAAATCACACTTTTCCTAAACAAAACCAAAGGATAGAGAGTGATCCACATTCTGCCACACCTGTCAGAAGGTATACATTGATTATCATAACTTCTATTCATGCCATTCTACAAATTCAACCATAGGAAGTGGGTGGCTCATATTATACTTGTATTATGTTCCATTGTAAGGCTACAAGAGCAAAACAGACAGTCAGTAAAATGATGCTGTAAATAAGAAGGGATATAATCGACTTAGGGTCTCTTCATTCCCATTGCTGGTCATCATATCTATATCCCGTTAATATATCACATCACTGATACAATATAAGCGAACTTATTTTCTGCCCCAAAGTGTTGCCATCTAAATACTTGACCAGGGAACAACACTCTTCAGTCCCTCCTTACTGCTCAGGATCTCCATCAACAGACTGGGCCAACAAATTGAAAAGGAAATGCTAACTTGGTGTTTTCCATTTTCATTGCTTTGCCCCACTCCCAGCACCATCTTCTCTCTGACTACACAATCATTTGCATAACCTTCATGATTGTCATTTATCCCTTCGAATGTTTAAGTTTTGCTTTTCCTTGACTCATCTTTCACTTCTACTATGCAACATCAAAATAACTTATTAATACAACAAATAGCTACTGCTAAACTGCATATCCTATTCTTGGCATTTAAAAGGAAGAATTTCTTAAATAGCCTGTCCAATGGTAGATACAGACTCCGAAGTAGCTATTAGATTTCAAAGATGATGCCCTTACCATCAGGAAGCACAGATTATAGAGCAAGTAACTCAGTGGGTGTAAGTGTTAGTGCGGTAAGAGGAAACTTACATCTGAACCAGATCCGTCTTTCTGTCTGAGTCACTCTTCCACATGCCTTTAACACAGACTGGTGATGCAAACTAAATGTTGTAAGATAATGTCAGACGAAGTCCATGCATGCATGGGGGAGGACATCATAAAGTTGTACACCAAGCTGAGGAGAGATTGGTAAAGACAGCTGCTGTGGGAGGGAGAGTCAATTTTCTTCAAAGACGTGAACCTTGAGAAGCTATCACCATTGCAATAGACGGCTCTATACCCATGCATGTGGTGCAGAACTAAGTAGACTCAGTGGGCTAAAAAAGAAAGAGCTCGTGAAATTGGAAGGAATAGTAATGGGGGTAGAAGGACAGGGAAGAAACTGAAGGGAGGGAATGGGGACAGAGGGATGGGTTTGATCATTCATTTTGTTAAAATACTAAAACAATATAAAAATTCAAAAATAAACAAAAATTAATAAATAATCAAGTGTTACCACCAAGTTGGTAATGGTTATCGATGGAAGTCATATTTCTCCTAAAAAAAAAAACAAGTAAACCTCTTATAAGAATCACCTAAGAACATAGAAAGCCAAGTGCTCAGGCTGTGTTAAAATATTAAAAAGTATTAGTTGAAGGCATGTTTGAGATGAAACTGGATGGATGGGTAGGAGTTGCCAAGTGGAGGCACAGGAACAAGATATCCTAGATTAAGGAAACAGCAGATTTGAAAAAAATAAAGAATAGATGAACATGGCATCTTTACAGCATCACTGGAAGTTTTATACTGTGGGAAGTGATGGCTGATGGGGCTGCACAGGAATACGATCACAATCAAATAACAGTGGTCCATGTTATGCAGACATGAGAGTGAAAATAGTAACAATAACCTTAGCCTTAGTCACAATGGCTAGCATTTACTGAGTCTATGCTGTGCCACCGGATAATGTGTTCTGCATGCTTAACACACATGTGCGAATCCCTTTAACTTTCCCAATCCTCTTATCCTTTCCACTAGAAGCTGTTGCTCTCTCATTTTACAGACAAGAGATTGAAGGGGTAGTATCGATTAAATTGCTTGCATTTAACAAGCACCAACAATCTGCTACGAATGGAACAAGCCAGGTAGGTGGGAGGCAGCATTCATTAAGGGGCCTTCCTCTAAGATGACAGCAGTTATGAAGCAAGCAAGCAAGCTCTGTGACTAAATATATTTTTCTAAATGCCTTTTGCTATGCTTTTGAAATACTAAGAAAAAGTCTTAGTATTTTATCTACAGTAGTAGATACATATATTAGTATTATATCTATATCTTAGTAGTATATCTAGTACATTATAGTTTTTGTACTAGGAAAAGGAACCCAAAAGACATTCCATAAATATGTGTGAAGTCTGATATAGTCAGACACATACACAGACATGGATAGTGTCGTACAAAGCAGCAACAAAAAACAAATCAAACATACATGCACAATACATCATGTGCACACACACGTGCCCACTCCCCACCTCCCACCCCCCACACTCACAGCTGAACAGCCTGACAATATAGTTTTTTGGGGACCCATTAGTGAACTGAGTTTGAAAAAGTAGAGAAACTGTGAAAAGCGGGAAAACCAATTATGGAAAGTCACAGCAGAGACACACTTATCTTAGTCAGAAGTCAACTGAGCCACAAAACCAGCAGATACATGTATGTGATGGTTTTGACAGCTTGCTGGAGCCTGAGTATGGATTCCATTAGAGGCAAGGAAAAAAAAAACCTGAAAGTCATGTCATAGACACACTGAGTCTTCCAGGACTTCCAAACTGTTCTCCATCAAAACCCAAAATGTGACTTCCTCCTGATAACGACAGGGGCAGAGAAGACTACCCATGGAGGACCATAATCCCTCCAGTCCAGCTGCTCCAGTAGTAAACACCCGCTCTTCAGGGTAAGTGACTAGCATTGCTACATTCAGCTCCTATAGAGGAACAGAATTCTTCCTGTTTCATGGCTCCATTCTCTCAGCCTTACACGAGGTGTGACGGTGGTGATCCCCACTGGAAGGGGAGATGATGTGGGGGAAGGGGAGGTGGTGCTAATAAGCAGGCATCAAACCTGGTGAAGGACACAGGACAGGCACACAAGCCCACCTAAAGACTGAGACTTGACAGTGTAGCATACCCAAAGGAGCTCAAAACTAAGAGCGAAAGGATGCAGCAAAAGAAGTGTGGCAGCAAAAAACGAGAATAAAAATGAAGCCACTAAAGGAATGTGAAGGCTCTCGTCTCTCTAGCTAGCACCAACACCACACAACGCCCACGTCCTAGTGAAATTAGCATAAATCCTCTCAATAAGGGACTATTGGTTTTGGTTTCCAGAATCGAATTCAACAAAGGTTACCAGGCATGCACAGAAAGAAGAAGTCTCGAAAGAAACAAGCCACAGAAGCAGACTCAGATGTAGGGATATGAAGCAGATTTTGGAATTATCAGATGAGGAACCTGGAAGACAACTGTGATTCATAGGTTGATGGCTCCAATTAAAACAGAGAGAGGCACACAACAAAAATGGCTCATGTCAGCAGAATGATATGGTAGATTCTTTCTTTCTTTCTTTCTTTCTTTCTTTCTTTCTTTCTTTCTTTAGAAATTCCAGAAATCAAAAGTACTGTAAAAGACATCAAGAATACCTTGGATATGTTCAACACAAGACTCAACAAGAATAAGGGAAAAATCATCAAGCTGGGAGGTGGGTTAAGAGAAACTCCCAGAACTGCACACAATGAGAAAAAAAAATGAAAAGTCTAGGGTATAAAAGCACTGTGTGGAGATTTCACACATGCAGTAAGAATAATTGAAATATCAGAAAGAAAATACTGCTGGATAGTAATGAAAGCATTTGCCAAAAATTAATGACAAACACCTACTAATGTGACCAGAAATCTGAGAGAATTCCAAGCACACACAATTCTGGAAGTATTAAAATTAGGAATGCTATGTATATATGCCAAACCCACAGAAGTGATCTTGAAACGGGTGACTGTGTTGGGGAAGAGTATCTTCCCTAGAGTGGAACCAAGATAAGAATTAAAGCAGACTTCTACTTAGAAGCCACATAACAAGACAACAGTAAACTATTCAAAGCCAAAATACACTCATAAACTTAGAACTTGATATCCAACCAAATTATCACTTGAAAGTAAAGAATTCTGGATGACATACAGTGGTAACCTGGCAGTAGAATCCATAGCGCAGGGGTAACATGTGCCCAAGGAGAGCTATGCATACAGTCCAATGCAAAAACTATGAGGTAAAAATTATAAAATATTAGAATTTTAGCTCCACATAAATAGACTGCTATAGAAGAATGAAGGCAGAGTACATTCCTTTATTGTAAACTCCATTGATCCAGAGGATAATTGTTTGCTTAAAACAGTAACAGTGATAAGTTAGTAATATTTGCTCATTTCAGCAACACTGCTTTAGAAGAAACTCCCAATTCACTAACAGTAGTAGCAAAAAATCTCATTTTGCTCAAATTCATTCACACTTGAAATTTCTCATTTTACACTTAGAAAGAAAACTTTGACACATGCTATCATTTAATTGTTGAAAATCTGTCAAAAACTTCTATATAAATATCCCTTGGGGATGTGCCATGAACCTTTCAAGGATAGAAACTATTGGGGGATGTCCTAGGTTCAATGAGCCATACCTTGGAGGGCATTGTGGAACTCAGTACTTCTTTCCTAGTTCTTCATCCCATCAAAATACAATCTCTTGTTCAACATATGCTCCCATTATGATCTGTCATTGTCACCAGAAGTCCAACAGAATGGCAGTGCCCAATCAAAAACCTGAACCAATATTAGTCAGTATAAACTTTTGTTTATTTCATAAGCATCCCATGTCACGTATTCCATCATAGTGACATGAAATGACTACTATAGTATGTAACATTACTTGTTGAGTGAGTGTTTGCTCAACAAGTCACTGCTTGTTGCTACTGTTCAGAGTCAAATGAAATGTGCAGTGTTGGTCAATTTTCTTTTGCTATAACAAAAATACCTGCAGCTGAGAACTTCAAACGGTTTGGAGACCCAAAGCCCACATGGCACGGTGCTACCAGTAATAAAGGCACCCTTGGCTGCATTGCATCATAGATATTGTAGGGTAAAGGGGACAACTGGAGCAGGAAACAAACCAATCACTGAGCACCCTGACTCTGAACCCAGGACCACGTGAAAGAAACACCCTGGATCTGAGACCTGAGCCACGGAAAGAAATATCTTTATCCCTGTACCCTGGATCAAAGAAACAAGACCTGACTCTGAAACCAGTGCCAAAGAAAGACACTTTATACATAGAATCAGAGCCAGTGAAGGAAATATGCCCTGTTCCTAAGATTAGAGTCAAAAGGCTAAAAAGGATCAGTGAAAGAATCACAGTTTGGTCATGAAATCAGAGTCATCTCTGCTCCTGACCAACTAAACTAACCCATCACTCTTCTCTCTGGGAAAACTCTGCCACTAAGAAGCCATATATAATCCTCTCTGCCTGTTCACTTAGAGGCTGCCATTTATCCCTCCCTGGCAGAGGCAGCCACTATCCTGGACTCCTCCTTCCCAAATAAATCTCTTTCTCAAAAGTCTTGGGCAAGGACCTTCATTTGTCAGGGCTGAATAGAAGATCCTGGATGGGATGCTCCCTAAGGGGGCTGAGCAAGGCTGAGCAGAAAAAGTAACAACTTTTCCCCAGAGCCAGAGGAGATTGCTTTATTTCTGCAGGAACTTCCCTTCTAGCAGAGTATGAGCAAAAGAAATAACATCTTGGGCTGAAGAAGAAGCCAATAGTTCTGCTAAAACGTTCCTTTAAGGGAATAGAGCAGAGCTCAACTGTAGTGGCTCTCCAGAAGAGCAGGACTGCTACATCCTGCAGGGAGATCATCCCCCACCGCACCCCAGCTTCAGGTAGCCTGGCTATGGGTTAAGTCAGGACACCTTCCTTCCAGGGCCGAGTAGTACTATTGAGGCTCCAGCCTCCAGAGCTGTCCTATTGCAGCTCTACCCCTCTGATGTGGGATTCCCCTCTGTATGCTGTGAATACCATTGGTTAATAAAGAAACTGGCTTGGCCTGATAAGATAGAATAGAGCTAGGCAGGGAGAACTGAACTGAATGCTGGGAGAAAGGAGACAGAGTGAAGGGAAGCCATGGAGCTGCCACCAGAGACAGTCATGCCAGAACCTTGCCTGTAGGCCACAAGTCTTATAGTAAAATATAAAATAATGGAAATGAGTTAAATTAAGATATAAAAGCTAGCCAATAAAAAGTTAGAGCTAATAAACCAAGCAGCGTTTTAATTAACACAGTTTCTGTGTGGTTATTTTGGGAGTCTGGGCAGCTGGGAAACTGCCTCCTACCATACCCCTCCAGAGCTGTCCTACTGTGGCTCTAAGTATAGCCTGGCTTCCCACTAAGTCAGGATATCTCTGCAGCTCCACAGCAGTAACATATTCCCCTACAGATATCAAACAGGAATATGAGCAAGACTAGCAGATCACATGACATCACAAACAGCCAGAGAACAAAGTGGTGCAGTATTGTTCTTAAACAAACCTTTCCAAAGAAACCAGGGTTCCATGAAAACTACATTTGTTCAGAATATAGCACTGACTCTATTTACCTAATTGCTGCCCACTAGCCCTGCCTGACACAATGGGCATCTCAACCTCTGAAAATAGTTTAACTACATCCAGATGACAGCAGCATGGGCCCAATTTAATAAATACTTTCAGACCTGATACTGTCCATTTTATTGGGAGGATGAAAAAAATCTAAGCCTGACTGTTGTTACCCACACTACCTATTTATTTATTATAGGGCATGAAAATACATGGCTTTACATATGTCAGCCAGTAACTATGCCAGAGGGCTAATACCAAACCTTCCAGAAGGTCCCATTGAGGCATGATTCCTGCACACTGCTGTTTTCCACCTAAAAGATTATTATCACCCGCCACTAGATTACAGCATGTGCTCATGCATATGCCGCACCCTGTCATGTTTTTCTAAAGAGCCTCCATTATGTCTCGCCAATGAGAAGTCTGCAATTTTAGGTCTTTAACAAGAATTAAGCCTTCTACTGGCAGAAGAAATAAATGACTAGGGTGGGAAGGGATTAAGTGCTTTGCCTTCAACTCGATCTTCTGCCAGGTGAATGTTTACTAGCTAAAGGCCAAGTTCTAATCTCTTTGGCCTTCTTGTTCTTCACCCTACTCCTGTGAGTTTGCCTCATCACATGATTCTTTAAAGTCTCCAAATACACGAGAAACTGTTGCATCACGTGTCCACTCCAAATGACCTTAAGCTTTACTATATTTCTGTCATTCTACATAGACTGATGCCCAAGTCCACTATCAGTAGCTATGCCATAATTATTTTTACTTCAAAATACACACACACACACTCACACACACACACACAAACTTCCTCTCCACTTCACAACTGCATATGAAAACTTAATTGCTAAATGACTTATCTTTGAAGTAACGTTTTTACATGCTTTGAATTTAGGAATTTAGGAATTTACCTATGTGTGTTCCAGCATAATAAAGAAAACCCAAGGCTAGAGGACAATTTAAATAGTACAGGTGCATTCAAGGAAACACACTGGGAAAGTATAATATGGTAGGTTATGGACACAGCCTCACACTCAAGCTCTGTGAGTCTCGACTTCCTCATTCATACAGCTGGGATTTGGTCATTGGGTAACACACTCACATACAGGACTGTTGGGACAACATGCACACAATGACTATTTTGATGTGTGCTAAGGAGTATGAGGTCAACTCTGAAGATAGTGAGAGACCACTGAAGGGGCAGGGGCAATGGAAGGAACAAATGTAAAACTGATAATCTGCTTTGTTGTATTGTAAGTGAAACAATAAGACAAGTTTCATACAAAGAAAGAAAAGAGATGCATAGCAAGCTCATATGGTCCTAGAAACTCAAGATATGAGGGGAAACATGGAGCCAAGCTTAGAATAAGCTGTGTTGGAACAAATGCAATCTCAATGACTAACAGTCTACAACTCTGTGGGTCTCCCATTCCAAGCTGCTTGGACCAACAGCCTCTAAAGTAATGCGGTAAACACAAGGAGGGGTTTGTGTTTATGAGCGTGTCCACAGCTGGGCTGGCTTTGAACCACTTTTAAAGTCTGCAAAAATGAGGCTTGTGGATACAGCTTAGAGATAGAATATGTGCAGGCCATACATAACATGCTGGATACAATCAATCCATAGCAAATCAAAGGAAGGAAAAATAGAAACTACAACAAAGCCTGTGGTGATGAATACTTTAATACTTTGGAACTCATATAGCATCTGTTGTTAGTGTTTTATCAACTTAACCAAAGCTAATGTCATCTCAAAAGCAGAAACTGTAGTTAAGAGCGCCTCCAAGAGATTGCCTGTAGAAGAGCCTGTCGGGAATTCCCTTGACTAGTGATTAATAGAAGTCCTAGCCCATGGTGGGTGGTGCCACCTCTGAACAGATGGCTCTGTGTTTTATAAAAGGCCAGCCTGAGGAAGCCAAGAGGGACAAGTAAGCAGCATTCTTCCACAGTCTCTGCTTGCATTCCTGACTGGCTTCCTTCAGAAATGGGCTGTGATTGTGAAGTATAAAGCAAATATGCCCTTTCTTACCCAAGTTGCCTTGGGTCAAGGTCTTTACCACAGTAATCAACAGAAAATAAACTAAGGCAGAATCCAGTATATATGAGCATGTACATGTGCTTGTATGTGCACGCGCACATGCACATATCTTGTCCCTGACTTACTATGATACTAACTTAGGATTGCTCTACTTTAATGGTGGTAAAGTGGGCATTCAGTCAGAAGAAATTTCAGATATTTTCTTTTGGGATTAAATGTACATTGTCATATACTCTTACATAATTATAAAAAATAACTCAACTATCTACACAGTCTTCTTTGCTAGCTAATTCTTGATAGTTTATGTATATTAAAAGTATTTTCAACTGCAATTGTTTTTCTAGTACTAGTGGTTGGACCTAGGACCTTAAGAAGACTACTGCTCTGCCCAACTACCGCCATGTTCTATCTACCGTGAGCTCTATCTGCCCACGCTGTATCTACCACCGCCCTCTATCTTCCACTGTGATATATCCACCACTGTGCTATATCTATAACTTTTATTTCAAGCTCTTTGAGACACCACCTCAATAAATTGCCTTACAAGTCTTAAACATGCATCATCCTGCCTTACCTTCCAAACAAGCTGAAATTATAAACCATTCTCAACTAATTGTACTTCTAATCTATGAAGGGCTCATCAACAAGAAACCTCACTATCACCTGAAGACTGTCTGTACAACAACAATACATTTTAGGCGCTATCAGAATAAAACAAAATCTCTTTTTGGAAAAAAAAATTGTCTCAACCCCTCAAGACAAAAGTTACATATCTTAAAAGGGTATGTTGTGCACATCACCTTTCCTGATACTAAATGTGCATTTAGGTAGGGCAACACAACAAGGAAGAAATTCAGATTTTCTTTTGCTTCATACAATTATTATAAAATTATCTAGGCAGGAAATTTTCTCAGTTAACATTAATTATACATGTGATACAAGCTACAATCATTTGAAAGGGTCACTTCAGCTGGGATCATGTCTCTGAGGAATTGTCTCAACTGTTAATTAATGTACATGTGTGGGGAATGTCCCTGCCTACTATGGGCAGCACCATTCCCTGGTCAGATAGGCCTGTGCTGTTAAGAAAATTAGATAAGCACGAGACTGTCTGTCTGTCTGTCTGTCTGTCTATCTATCTATCTATCTATCTATCTATCTATCTATCTATCTCTATTAATTTATCTATGCATCCATACACACACATGGCACATATGGCAATTAGCATACACACACATATATACATACACACATACACATATACACACACACATATACACACATGAACACCTACATACACACATACATGCAGCATTTGTCCATGTTTTCTGCTTCAAGTGAGTTCTTGAACTGATTTTTCTTCATGATGGGATGTGTCCTGAAAATATAATACAAATAAACCTTTTCCTCCTCCAAGATATATTTGGTCAGCACATTTTATTAGAGCCACAGAATGCAGTCAGCATGGAATTATACAGTAAAAACTAATGACTCAATTGGCCTTACATCAACACGTTTTCATACTAGGTTACATGACAGGAGAGTCAACAAAAATGCTGGGAAGGAGCAACAAGTTTCAGGTTGTAAGGCCAAGGCAAGTATCATAGTTTATGAATGAGACTTAATTAACAAATTTAAGAAATATAAAATGGGAACGAGATGCCCTCGAAGTGATGTGGACTCCTATTTCTATCATAGCAATAAAAGAGTCTGGATACAATTTAGGAAACTACATAATTATGCTTTCTGAAACAAAAGCCATTCCAACAATCACAATTACAGAACACTGACTTTTGCTATTAGTGTCTCCGGAGCAAAAGTCACTAAGTCTTTTCTGAAACCCTGAAATCACTACTGTTCAGTGGGGACTCTAAGGCAGCAAACATCTGCCCACTGCAGGTTTTTACAAAAGCTTGTTTTTAAAAGTTCTGTGAGAACGCTATATTACATTTAGAACCATATTGCTTCTTTGTCTTCATCACTCCAATAAGGTGGAGACATTTTCCTGGTGGTGGTGGTGCACGCCTTTAATCCCAGCACTCAGGAGGCAGAGGCAGGCAAATCTCTGAGTTCAAGGCCAGCCTGGTCTACAAGAGACAGTTCAAGGACAGGCACCAAAGCTACAGAGAAACCCTTTCTCGGAAAAACAAACAAACAAGCAAACAAAGATGGAGACATTCAAGTGCCTGAAGGATTTAGGGGGACTTGAGTTAACTGGCTATTCTAATTGCATGAAATGGAAACTATAGAGCATTACAAAAGACAAGCAAGAGCAAAAAACCACCTCAAACAAATAAAAGGCAGGTCATTTTTGAACAATATAATCTTCTATTCCCAGAAATTAAAAGTTAATATGAAAGTGGCACAAGGGGAAAATGCACCTACATTTACACAGCTTTGAGTGCTAGAGAATGTCAGCATTTTGATTTGTATGACTAACAAGGCGATCTAGCAAAAGGAAACACCCTTCACATTGACCTCTCCTAGACAAAGGCAGAGAAATATATTTTAGATTCCCATGTCACCTAATGATGTGAACATAATACTGACATTGCTGATATTAGGTTAAAAGTGCTTATCTTGAATTATGGAAAGGGGTACTAATAAAATTGCCATATCCATTTTGATTCTCAGTAAACACAATACAATGATGATGGTTGTATCTAGAACAATAAATCATAAAGTTTAGATAAGGCAACTCTGTAGGAAAGCTTAACTGAGTATTATATTGAACTAAATTTCCTTCCATATGTCAGTTAATATTTAGACAGCCAATTACATATGATATAACATTTTCCCTTTTCACAGAAGTAAATTTAACAAATGAATTGAATACATTCATATTAATCACAGAATCAGAATTACACAGTACTGTCTCTTGCGGGGACTTCTCCAATCTAAACATGGCTGCGCAGAAATCACAACAAAACAAATCCAGAAAGCCAGATGTTGCTCAGCACACAAAAGGAAAGCGCTATGCTCTGAATAAAGCCAAATGGAAAGAAAATTCTCAATTCCAAGTAAAAATAATAATTATAAAAGGAGCATAGGACAGTGTGTTAGGCTTCCAGTAGACACAGAGACACCAAGCAGCTCGGGGCGGGGTTGGGGGGGTAGGGCTTTTTGGAGAACATCAAGTACTTTCACAACTGGAGTTTTATGGAGCCCAATTAACTTTGGCTAGACACAGGAGTCTGGCTTAGTGTGTCCATGCAGTAGCCAAAATAAAGGCTTTGTATGTCAAGAATTACTGTTAGAGTCTCCAATATCTTTCCTTCTTTCCCACTAACCTAAATATGGAAAACAAGCTAACAGCCAAGAAGGTTTTATTACAATTTAAATCAATATTAATTTTACAGACTGACAAAAACTGAAAAATATTTGGCTAAAATAAATGGAACAGAGCAAAGGTTTTAAAAAAAAAAATTAAGCAAAGACAAGGCTTCAGGACCCACACAGCTTTAGAAGTAACTAGAAAAATCACCTTAAATACAATAATGGAAATGGTATTTTTGTTGCCCTTCTTAGTGCATGACCAATTTTAAATGCATGGAGTTAGCCCTAGGCAACAAAATTCAAACAAGAAATAAATCACAATCTTAAGCAGAAAAATTTAAACTCAGCCTGTGTTTTGTATTTTATTTGGATATTACACTAGTATGAAAGTTCCATATATTTTTAAAGAGATGTCAGCTGAGCCCTGCTATATTTAAACATGGAACCTACGCATGACCTTGAGGCAGAGCTGTCCCCTAGGGTACCCTGGGAAGTTTGTATCACAGATATAAGGTTGAATCAAAATATGTCTATAGCCTTAAGTCCTCTGTCCATGAGCAATCACATCTGATAATAAAAATACATTTAATCTTTCATACAATCTAAACTGATACTTAAAACAAATATCAAAAAATGACCTCAAGTGATGAATAGAAAGATATAGGAACTGACTTCAGAGATTCTCTAATCTGTTAAAGATGGCCTATCAATGATGGAAGAATCCACTTAAAATTATTTACTAGAGAATAAAAATTAATAACACCTAATATGCAAAACTGTATAGTTGTATTTAATTCTACTATTTAATTACTAAATATCTTTTGGGGAATGTTATTTATATCTTGGTTGCTCAGGTGTCTCAATCATAAAATGGAATAGTATTCTCTAAGAACGACCAAGAAATAATCAGTCCTCAAGGCACAGAACAATAAAATGACTCCTAGTCACACCTTGCTATAACTAGAGAGCAGATCATTGCTCAGTCCTCATCAGAGAAGCTTCTTGCTGCAGGAATTGTAATTAATAAAGTGGTCTATAATTGGACAATGTACAGGAAGTTAGACTTTGGAGCACTGAGTCCGGTATAGGATATCTCTGTCACACGGCTCCCCTCTAGGTTCAGGGACCCATGTGAGAGAAAAGACAAAGGCAGTGGACTCGAGGGAGGCAAGGACACAAGAGGACTAGCGGTGACATGGACTCCTAGAGACTGCAGCAGCACTCGTAAGATCTGTACAGATGCAAACCGGACAAGATCCTAGCATGGAAAGGGGGGAGTGAACCCAAAGTCCCACCCCTAACCATGAAGGTATTTGTAATTGACACCTGCTGGGAAAGGGAAAATCAGTTTTCTCCAATGCAACGCCAATGGGTATATATCAACTACACTCCAGGGCAGGCCTCATGCCCAGCAGTAGTTGCACAACACGAAACAGACTTCACGCTTTGCTTTGCTTTCTATGGGCTTCTTGTTTTGCCTGGGTTTTTGTCTTACTGATTTTCTGTTTTGATTTCTGGATTGTATTGCTTCTTCCCTGTCTTGCTTTTGTTTGGAGATGGAAACTCCAAGTATGAAGTCGGGTACATATGGAGGCAGGAACTATCTGACAGGAGTTGGAGGGGGAAAAAGGAATATGATCAAAATTTATTTTAGGGAAAAAAGTGTTTAAGATAAAAATTTTTAATAAGTAATAAAGCGATAACATCCAGCACAGGACACAGATGATGCACCTCCCTCTAACATCACCTTCTTTTCAGTGCTTTGGAAGATTATGCGTGTGTCTACTGTGTGGTCATGCCGCTCTCATCCAATACTTGAGCACATATCCCTGAGAAGGAATGCAATGGTCAGTGTGGAACAGTAGGTCTAAGGCCATGTGTGGACCAAATGAAGGGATTAAAGATTCAGTAAGTGTCAACCCAAGCCAAGCCATGTTGAAATGCCATGAAATAAAAAGATTGAAGTCTCTGTTCTATGTCTAATTTCAAAAGACAGACATATGTTTATATGCTGTTCAATTCACACTATAGAGGTACAGGAAAGGGGAATAAAAATGATCAAGAATTTAAAAAATTATAACTTCTTGAGAAATTCAGAGCAGGCTTCACAAAGGAAATAAATTTCAATAGGCAGAGAGAGGAGAAAGATGACTTTCCTTTTCTTTTCTTTTTCCTTTTCTTTTCAGCATAGGAATAAAATGGACATGATCTATAAGATGTGGAAAAGCATTCTGGGAAGCCTTAAATCCCTTTGAACAGAGCATGATAAAGACAAATGTGTAAGAAAAATCATTCCAAATGAGTCAGTCCACTAACTAGAATCAAAGTAGCAATCATCAAATTTTCCTAATTTTCTTATAGAAACAGAATTCTCCTATGAAATCATCATTTACAGTCTAACTCAGATATAGCTGCCAGACATTTTTACACAGTTGACCTTTGGCAACTTTTGACATAAGGGAAGCACAACACCCCATTTCTACTTCTCCTGGAGTAGTAGCCTGTTCTGTTTAATAAAACATACACAATCTCAAAAGTCAAAATGTGTGGCCTTTTCCACCTTGTCAATTCAGTGGTATATTAGAAGAGCAAGTAACCCGTAATCGACTGAACGTAATATACTGGACTTGGAATCTGCAAAACATTTAATTTAGAAGAAACTATTAAAGATGGTTGAGGGATTTGGCTCTATGGTCAAGCCATTCCACAGAAGTCTGCATTTCATCTAATCATCAAGTAGGAAACTATAAAAAATATTACTGGAGGGAAATTTTAAAATTTCTATTGTGATATGCAAGCCTTTTCTTTCTTTTCAACACGTTTCTGTAAGCAAAAACTTTCAATACAGCTTTTCAAATTTATTTTGAAAGAAAGCCTGACGTTCTCTGCATTGAAAATCTAACAGAACAGGATGTGTGCTCTCTATGCTTGGTATTGGGTTTAGGCACATCAGCCCTATGTGTGAAAATGTGGCCATTTCTCTCTGCTTGTTTGTTGTAGGAAGGGCCATAGTTAGGCAGCTATAACCTACATAATTATTTTTGAAATGGTTCTTTGAAAAATATTAAGTTCACCGTGGCTGTCTGTGCACCATGAGAAAATCTCAAAAGTTCCAAATGTCTTTTAGACATTTTGTTTCCCTGTATTTGCATTTGCACACCGAAAGACTTCTCTTCCTTCAAATGAAAACAGTTCTGTCATAGCTTCTGCCTGTAAAACTTTGGTTTTCCCCTTCAACATTTCCATTCTTATGACACCATAAATGCTGTGTGTTACAAATCTCTGCCAAAAAAAGTCATTCTGTCCTAAGAGTCTTCAGACTTTTCATGGTACCAATTTGTTTCTCATCATAGGTCTGACGGTCCAATTTTGACCATTCATAGCTAGGGGTGAGTTAGCAAAAGCTTTCATCCTGCTTCTTCGCACCATTAAAGAGTGCCTTCTAATGTAGACAGAGAATCTTTCCCCAGAAAGATTGTGGTTTTAGGGATGAAAATTCCATGAATTCTTCAAAGAGATGAGGGAAAGGGGTGTGAGAAGACAGGAAGACAGCCCATGTTGCTGATATTCTGCAGAGTGGCTGAGAAATAGTAAACATCTTAGCACTCAAAAAGGGACAGTCATAGAGCCTGTTTGGGTTTGAGCTAGGTCCTCTGTGTATACCTTATTGTTGTGGGACTCCCACCAATGGGAGTCAGGTGTGTCTCTGACTCTTTTGCCTACTCCTGGGACCTATTTCTTCTACTTGGGTTACCTCGCTCAGCGTTGACTTGAGGACTTGGGCTTTGTACTAGTGTAACTTGTTAAGTAGTGTTCAGTTGATATCCTTGGGAGGCCTGCCCTTTTCTGAAGGCAAATGGAGGAGCAGTGGATCTGGGGGAGAGAGGAGGTGGGTAGCGGACAGGAATGGAGGGAGGAGAAACTATGATCAGGATGTAATGCATGAGAGAAGAATTAAAAAACACAAAAATATAAAAAGATGACTTTGAATCAACATATATTCCACTCCTCCCTCTGTCTTCTGTCCCTCATCTGTTGATCAAACAAAACACCCGAAGCTAAATACTTAACAAAGAAAAGATTAATTATCTCACGGATCTGGTATGTTTATGGGCAATGTACCAGTTCCGGCTTGGCTGCAGAAGTGTCTTCTGGGTACATCACAACATGATAGATGACATCACAGTGGGAGCATGACCAATAGGGAGAGATCACAGGACAAGATACATAGCCAGGGAGAATCAGGAGCCTTGCATTTTCGAGAATTCACTTACTCTGAGATCAGCATTAACGCCTTGTGAAGGTTATGGTGCCCTGACTGAATTAAAGAACATTCAGCCCCTCTCTGACTGGTTGCCACTTAGGATCTTCACCACATGAAAAGTCAAGCTTCAAGCATATGCACCTCTGGGAGACAGACTCAACCCACACGCAAAGCAAAGCACACTTTCCCCTTACTGCAATTCAGCTGTATGAGCCACACCTGCACCACGGACTGCTAACTCATTTGCTTTATCATCAAAAGTCTCTGTTCTTGTCTTAGAGAAGGATGCGGGTTCCTAGCATTTGTGTACACAGAGGAAAACCCAACCCCTAAAGTCATATCATGCAAATCAATATCCTGCTGCATAGCTTTTAACTCAGCCCTGCACTATGCCAGATGCCCTGGTTCATGTTCTTCTCCGGGATTCTTTGGATCAAATGGGTTTTCATTGTTATCTCCACGGAACAAACTTCCTTAGATTGTGATCTTTGACAAATCGATTGTAGCTCTACCTGATCTCTTTCCCAAATCAGTTCATACTTTCTCTGTTTCTGTATCTCCTTCCCCTAATTGTTGCTGTGCAGTCATTTTTTGTTAACATTTTACTCAGTAGTACAGGCAATGTTAGGGGTGGATGTGCCTTCAAAGGGTCATTTTCCTTCAGTCAGCTAAGAATTTATAATGAGAAGCTTGCCAGAGCCATTATTCTTTATGTACCTGTTTTTGCTTGTGTGTTTGTTTGAGACTGGTTCTCTCTAATATGTAGCACTGCCTGTCCTGAAACTTTCTATGTAGATCAGGCTAGTCTTGAACTAACACAGATCCACCTGCCTCTGCCTTCCAAGTGCTGGGATTAATGGTGTGTTATCACTATGCCAAACTTTAGAGCCATTCTTTATTACCAAATCTTTATGGTGTAGGTTGAAGATGTCCAAGAAATTCTGTATGTCATCTGCACTCCATAAATTTGAGCAAAGCTTGCCCTCAGATTTATCTCTGATATTTTGTTTTTCAGCAGTGGCCTTAAAATGACTATATTCAAGAAATGTCAGCCCACAAAATGTTTTACTTTTTATGTGAATATGTATAGAAATCCTAGTACAATACCAATACTTACTTTGCACGAAGAGAACATTGTTTTGGAAATAACTCTATAGCTGCTGCAGGCAATAGCATTTTCTCTATGTTTTTATTTTCTTCAAATTACTCATTATTGCTTCATGCTTACCAACATTAGAACCCACCTTATTCGGCAACAAAAGATCATCTGATTAACCCCAAAGTTATCACATTTTTCCAACCATTCTTTTTGTACATTATTGTAATTCCTTTTAGAGTGTGTTTCTTGGAAGAATACCTTCCACAAAAGTTCTCAGTTTTATTTTATTTTTACTTAATTTCTCCAAGTTCTGAGAATTCCTTGATCTGATGCAAATCTATAAGTCTCTTATAGAGTGTCTCAAACTAGAAGTAATTCCAAAATGTATAAGGTTTTAAAAGATATTTATTTATTGATTTAGTGATTTATCATGTAAACAGTGTTTTGTCTGCATGCTTGCCTGCAAGCCAAAAGAGGGCACTAGATCTCATTATAGATGGTTGTGAGTCACCATGTGGTTGCTGGGAATTGAACACAGGACCTCTGGAAGAGCAGTCAATGCTCTCAACCTCTGAGCCATCTCTATAGCCCTGTAAAATGTGTAATGTTTTATATGGCCCATTATTTGATAAAACAGACCTTAGTTCTAATTCTAGCCAACTTGAAGCTAACAAATTTGCAAAGCATATTTTTTATACAAACACTGCCATTAAGACAACATGAATGGGTGATGACATAATTGAAGTTCTCCATCTATGTTTGTCTGGTTGATATATCAGGGAAGCTCATATCTCACACTCTTTAGGACAGACCCAAAGATTTGTTTTTTTCCATTGTCTGTCTAGGTCTATAATAGTGTCATTATCACTGACTAACTGCATTCACTGGTCCAGGAACTCTAAATTCCTGCTATATCCCCTGTACACATGGGAAAAACTCAGTTTCTGAAGAATTCGAAAGACGGTTGCTTACGGTTAAAGCAAGCAGTTTCCCATAGGTGAGGTGAGCAGGGATGTGGTCAGTCTTGGATCTCAGTGACTCCATGTACCAGTGCTCAGCTTCAGGGAGCTTGCTCAGTCGCATGTATGCTTCACCTGGAGAGACAATTACTGAAGTCAAAAGGATGCTGCAATTTTTCATGCATCAGTGCGCACTAGGATAACGACAGGCAAGGTTCCAAAAGTCCAGAAGAACTTGGAATTTCACCAGGAGGGAATACATAAGTCATCAAGGAGACATATCTGACATAACTTACACAGTATGCAATGCATATATGAACTAAAATAATGCAGGGCACACTAGAGGGATGGATCAGTGTCTGCCACGTGATCAAGAGTTCTTGAGTTCGGATCCTCAGCGCTCATGTATAAAGGCCAAGCGAGGCAGTGAGAGCCTGGAACTGGAAGATCACACACGTATACAAATTCAGGTATGGCTGTGCCATCCTGGAACCTGAAGCTCATTCGACAAGTATCCTTAGTGTATTATAGATCTTCAGGTTGAGTAGAGACCTGCCTTGAAAAATGAGACTCAAGAAGTGCGGAGTTAACTCAACTGGAAAACTTATTATAAAGAGTGACAATCTGAGCTTGATCCCAGATTAAGATGGAGGAAGGAGAGAAGTGACTGTCAAGAGCTGTCCTCTGACCTCCATATACACACTAAAATAAATGCAAAAAAAAAGAAAGCATGTGTTCAAACCGGACTCTGAATGTGGCTGACAATGAGGGCTGACTGAGAAGCCAAGGA
>LOEQ01001215.1:311126-328896 GCA_001685075.1 Bramus lutescens
TATAACCTAGATTTATATACATTCTGATTGGTAGAGATTACTCAAAACAGGAAGATAAACAATTGAAGTAGCATATATACCATGTTCAGTTTCATTCTAGTCTCAAATATTACTCTTTAAAAGAAAAACAAAAAACACTACAGGGATCCAAAGCCTCATCCACAAAAGCAACACATGTTGACTCAATATTCTCATTTTCAAAAGCACCAAAGCTCAGGCATCTCCACATCACTACAGGCTGAGTAATGAGAATGTTCTGATAAAGAGAATAACATGCTGAAAATCATTATAAATCTGGTAAATTCACTGAAGTAAATACTTACTATCTATCTATCTATCTATCTATCTATCTATCTATCTATCTATCTANNTATCTATCTATCTATCTATCTATCTATCTATCTATCTATCTATCTATCTAAAACCAAAATTACACATATTACAAATACAATATATTGTTTTCTCATTCCATAGAGGCTCAATATTACTTGGTACCCAAATGGCATTGAGAGTCCCTTGTAAAAGCTATGAAATTTGGCAAATGTGTTGACATGCTATATTCGTTCATCTCTTTGCTCATGTCAGGAGGGTTCTGTCACAATCTGGACAACATTGTCAGCATTGCTCTGTGATTACTAAGAAGATAGTAGAAGCCCACTGCACATAAACATGGGTTCTTCCTTCTCCGCCCCCTGACACCAATTAAAACATAGAGTGTTACTTACCCATCATGTTATATAAGCTCTGGGGGGCAAACTGCCTTGGCATTTTCTGAATTGCTTCCTTATATACACTTAGGGCATCCTAATTTAAGAAACAAAGAGAAAGATAAATCATCACTAGAGGACAGGGATAGGCACTGAGAGTCACATAATGACGCCTCTCCAAAGTTAAAACTACCCATTTCTGCTTCCGAATGGTTCACTAGAGGAAAATAATTGAGCTGTCCTTTGATATCACACTGCCTTAATTTCACGAGTGGAAACAGCCCGGTGAAGAATGTCACAGAGAAATTTAGCTTAACAAGGGACTGAAAGTTGGCAATGCTCTTTTAATATAAATTTTCCAGCTCACACAAATCACTCACTAAGAAGAGCTAAAAAACATTCGCAATTGGAAGTTACTCATTAGTCATCATCCTGAGTCTATGCTCTACCCCATGGGGTAGAAGTAAAGTGCCAGCAAGCAAATAAATCTCCCTCCTGACAAGATTCACTGACACTGTTAAATGAAACTGTTCTAAAGGCGCATCTTCTTCCTCATATTGCAATAGGAGGAAGTCTTTTTTTTTTTCTGGTTCTCTGAGACTGGCTTTTCTTTTTGTTTTTGTTTTTTGTATAAAGCTCTGAAGCTCTCTTTGTAGACCAACCTGGCCTCGAACTCAGAGTCAACCTGGCTCTGTTTCTCCAGTGCTGGGTTTACACCACCACTGCCCAGCTCTTAGTGCAGTCTGAAGATGTATAAGAGTATGTCGGTGGGATGTGGTCATGTCATGAGAGAGGACAGTTTAAGGGAGAAGGATGCCATACAGACATGGTTTCTGTGAGTAAAGAGGGTGTGGGGGGTCTCATCGAGTTTGCTAAGCAGCATCTTGCTTAACGACTTCCTCCACCATCAAAAAGACATTATTTTTATTCAACTGTTTTTAAAAGAATTAAGAACAAAATAGATAGTCTTGAGATCAAGTTACATTCTTAACATTCAGAGTACAAATAATATCCTTTCATAAAAATATCAAACAGGGAGCAAAATGGTAAGGCTTCTAGAAACCATACCTTAGATCGAAAAAATTGTGGACTATGTGTGTGCTAACAGTCACTACATCCTCCAACATACACTGGAATATGAATAGATTAGCTTTTCCAAAAACTGTAGTGGCCCCAGGAAGAAGGCAGGAGATGAGACAACACTGTGGCTGTCTCAGAGCAGGAGGGCAGGGAGGGGTGGACAGACCTCATAGTGTCCTTGCTCATGATAGAGTTTCCCCAGGTTGTACAGACAGCTGGTCACAGAGCTCTTATGTGCATGAGGGTCCTTCAGGTTTTCATCTGGAATCTCGGAACACTTCAGGAATGTTCGCCGGGCTTCTTCTGTCTTCCCTTGGTTCATCAGAATAATGCCCGTGTTTAAATACGCAGCTGTGAGGAGGAACCAGAAACAGAAGAGGCGCTAGGCACCATGGATAAAAGGTGTATTGGTTTCATCTCTGTTCCAAGGGATAGTTCTTATTTATCAAAATATAAAAATTATTAGATGTGTATGGAACAAACACAGGATCAATAATGGTAGTAATAACCCCCAAGTATTTCTAAAAACATGATTATTTTTTCATTCAGCGGAATACCACAGGTTTTTGGGCTCAAAATCTAGTTAAATAGAAGACTGAATTATCAAAGTGCTTGGGAAAAACTGGATATGGTATTGAAGAACAAAATTCAGAGAGAAAGAAAGCTAATATTAACAAATATTTAGAAATATGAATACCACACATAGCTGCCTTCTTTTGAAAGGCTTCAAGAATACAGAGGTAATTATTACCAATGAAAGGCAATATTTGAAAGACTCCAAAGCTCCAGTACTACTTACAAGCCAGGGTCGGCCTGCTCCCGATGGCCAGTTTGTAATAATGCAACGCTTCAGTCAACCTGCTGTTCTCCTGGAGCAGCAACCCTCTGCATGAGGAGAACAGAGACACTGAGAGGGGCTGAATCACGAAACAGAAAACCACACATTTTCATTCTATATTCCAAAGGTAAAATGGTCAGCGGCCCAATAAAAATGCTGACCTGGCACCATAAAACTAAATTCTAATGGAAGGAAATGATCTCTCAGGAGGAAAAATCCTACACAGGAATCCATGGACCCTGGCTCCATGAGAAAAGTATTAAGAAGGATTTTTAAACAGACTTCTGTAACCAATAAATGTTCCCCTCACCAGACTTCTTCCCCTCCCACTTCAATTGCCAGCCACCTGGATTTCTGTTGGGAACACACACATTTCCTCCTTATTTTCCCAGGGAAACCTGTGGAAGGCAGGGATAAATATATAGAAACATGAGATGCCTCCCTTGCTAGTTGTTGCTTGGGTGATATTTGTTCACAACGCTCCCAAAGGCAAAAGGCTAAAAGCAGTCTGACTCAATGGCAAAGGCAGATCCAGATGAGCAAAGAAACAAAAGGAAGAAGTGAAAGCCGTATATGTCTATGCTGCTTGGCTTTGGTCAAATAAACTTGCATTTCAGAATACTCTGCAAATTTCAGTCTACCAGGCAGAAACACATCTCCCTCTCCAGATCCTCAGACTTTAGGGACCTCTCTACGAGGCTCCTTAAATAGTACCCACATGGATTAACCAAGCCATGCCAATTGCCACCCGTATGACAATCAATGAAAATCAAGTATAACCATTTCTATGAAAATAAGATGTCAGGAAACTGAACTAATTAGAAGGTGTCCCTAATGACTTTGCTCTGGGCCCATTCTCTTGTAAACAGTATCTTACAGACATAAGATACATCTGGTGGGCCAAGGGCAGCTGTGACGATGCCAATTGCAGACTCAACTTGGCAGCTTCCTTGGCTATTGAAAGAGGAGTAAAATGGAGGTGTGAGAAAAGAAAAAGCTATTGTCAAAACATGCGTTTGTTGAGTACTGCTAGGGTTAGGAATGGCTGAGTGTCTGCCAAACGCTCATGTTTAGGGATCGGGGACTCTCAATGGAGCACTGCTGGCAGGTGATGAGACCTTTAAGGAAGGGTCCTGGTTGGAGGAGTTAATTGCCTTCCACTGCCTAACAAGTTGCTAATGCTATTCTCCTAGATTAGGTTCTGAAAAGATTAGCTATTTAAAAATCAAATAAATGAACAAATACAAGGCTATCCCCCTCATGTTATGCTATGCTATGCTATGTTATGGTTCCATGTTTCACCAAGTGGAGTGTCTGTGTAGGTCAATTGCCCACTCAACTATAGCTATCGAAATTGCTGACTTCATCTTCCTTCCTGGATTCCACCTTCCCTTAGATTTGGCATCAGGTTTATCCTTCTTCCGTCCGTGAGACCATCCTGTACAGAATGAAAACCCTGGCTACTTCTACACTCGCACACTGCCTTAGGGGAAGGTGGTGTTCTATGGTTGTTTCTGCCTCTGCTCTTGATACACAGTCTGCACATCACCATATGGCCCTGTGTCTTGCATGGAAGCATACTGCCTTCATCACTAAAATCAGGATTACTCCTGTGACCCCAGATGTGTCTATCGGCTGACTGAGCCACCTGAGACCTAACCAGAATTCCCAAAGTCATCTGAAAAGGAAAAGGCGTAGTAGCGCCTGCACAAAATTAAACCTGAAGTCAGATAAATGGAAAAATAAAATAAAAATAAAACACCTCTGCTTAGATTGATGGTATCATCAGGATCAGCTGCTGAAACCAGAAAGCTGATTGTCATGCCTGAACCCTCGCTGCTTTTCACAATGATAGTTACATGCTGTGTGCACTCTCCAGAGCCATTGACTCTTACATGCTATGGCTCTTCGCTTGTCCCTGAAGGCGCATCTTTATAGCTCTGTCAGAACCCTCTTTATCTTTTCTAGCCTGCAAGTAACTGAAAAAGCCCACTAATTAGTCTCTACATAATTACATTTCCACAGGGCAAATATGCTATTAGGATAGATGAGAGTGAACGGGTTGGGGATGTGCATGGATCTGACTGGGGCCTCAAGCTGACAGGTCTGGAGACTGATGTCCTTGGCCTCTTGGGATCAACTATGCTGACACATTATACATTATATTCTGTCACTTTCCAATTCATAAAATACACACAGAGCAGAGAAGAGCACGCAGTGTGATAATAAAACCTTCACGATCCTGCCCTGTGTCATGAAGGTACTAACGAGTGAGTTCAAGTCAGATAGCCTCTGTGACTGATTAGCAAGGGATAAGGATCTCCCTGATCACTTTACCTTGCTATGTATGCTGCAAAAAGGAAGATTCAGATGCACGCAATGTTCCAAGGTAAATGGCAAAAACGATGACATTTGAGGCAATCTGATAACATGTCCTAATCCAAGAGTGGCAAAAAGCAGGCACACATGCAAGTGACATTGTTAAACGCTAGTGTGCACACATGCACACAAACAGAGTAAGAATAGTGTCATCAGCCTGATGTTACGCAGGAAGAAATAAGAGTCTAAGAATTAACAAACTATCTGGGGTTAGTTAAAACCGAGCAAAGGCAGAATTGGATACTGTTTCTCTGATAATGAATTCCATGCTCAAAGATGCAGAGAGTGGTACACACATTTAATCCTGGTGGTGTAGGAGGTCCTTCTGTATTTGTATTGCTTTCATTGGTTAAATAAAGAGACTGCCTTGGCCTTTTGATAGGACAGAAACTTAGGTAGGTGGGAAAGACAGAACTGGATGCTGGGAAGGAGAGCAGAGTCAGGCAGACACCACGAATCTCCAGCCTGAGACGGATGTAGGTTAGAATCTTGCCGGTAAGCCGCAGTCACGTGGTGATACACAGATTTAATAGAAATGGGTTAATCAAGATGCGAGAGTTAGCCAATAAGAGGCTAGAGCTAATGGGCCAGGCGGTAATTTAATTAATACAGTTTCTGTTTGGTTATTTTGGGGGTTATGCTAGCTGGGCAGCCGGGACAAACAAGGGGCCCTGCACCTTCTACCACAATCCTGGCACTTTAGAGAGAGAGGTAGGAGGATCAAGAGATTAGTGTCATCCTGGGCTGCATATGGAATCTGAGGAGAGTCTGTGCTACGTGAAACAAAACACCACATGGAAAACCAGCCTGCCAAGGGAAAAATGCATTTAATAGTCTTACCAAGCTATAAAGCCCAAGAACCATGACAATGGTCACCTTCAGAATGTCATATCCTAAGGAGTACAATAGTGGCACTTATATCTTGGGGATTAAAAAGTCATTTAATTAACCTTAAAACCTCCTTAATAGGAAGGAATTCAAGTCTACTATTATAAAGCAAGTCAATTTCTTTTGGGTGGTGAGACTATGGAACCTAAAGAAGACCTGACACTGTCATAGCCCTTAACCAATAAAATCCTAATTGTATTCCAAATATTTATTTTTATACCTGCACATAAGTGTATCTCTCACCCTTGTCAAAGACGTTTCCTTTTTGTAGCAGAGAGAGACCATTACATAAATTGAAAATTGGTCACAGTGCAGAAGACAACTGAGTGTGGTGAGGGGGGTTCCCAAACCCAACTAAAACTTGTACAATACATAGAGTATATGGAGGAAGAGAGAGTGGAAAGACAGCAAGAGACGGGGGGGNCTTCTACAAGAGAGTGTCCTCTAGCTATGACAAGCAAGCTGCACCCATGAAATCTCAACAGGACTAGACCCTAAATAAGTCTAGCATAAAGTCAGAATCAATTCATATTCCACTGTGGATAGGGGAAATTTCACAAGAACCCATGTCTAACGAACAACTATAGACAGCTGCTTCTAAGAGGGAAATTCAGTCTTCTCCACCACCCCCAAGGGGACACTCTTAAGCACATATACAATGTAGCAACACTAATGGACTCAGTAGGTTATATTACATAAAAGTGTGCTTCTGTATATACCAACAATAATGATAGAGGTCACGAGTTTGAGAGAGAGTGTTCTTGATAAAGAAAAAAAAGATATTCAGTTCTAGACACACACAGACCACCTACTGCTTTGTTCTAAAACTCAGTTTGTGTAACTCTAGCTTGTCTTAAAACAATGAAAAGGAATGTCTCCTCCTGGAATTCCATACTGATTCTAGATCAATTCTAAAATGCTGTTAATACCAAGCCACATTTACAAAACCTACAGTTGGCTTTTCTAAAGACATAGTAAGGACACAGAAATCTCTTATGGTGCATTAGTTACAATGATAAGAGTAGCTGCACTCACTCAGCATTTCCAGCATTCCAAACAGTTTACATATTAGTACATACATGTTAAGTAATGTCTGCCTGCCTATCTATCTATCTATCTATCTATCTATCTATCTATCTATCTANNNNCTATCTATCTATCTATCTATCTATCTATCTATCTATCTATCTATCTATTGTTCTATCGATCTCTATCAACCATCTATCTATCAATTATATTTATATAAGTATCTTTCTTTCTATCTATCTGAGACAGACTCTCACCATGTATCTCTGACTGCTTTGGAGCTCACTATGTAGACCAGATTGGCATTGAACTCTCAGAGATCTTCCTGCCTCTGCTTCCTGAGAGCACCAGCACACCCAGCAACACAAGAAGACATTAATAAAGTAACACACAAAGGACTGACCATATACGGACAAGTACATCAAAATGCAAGCCTAGAGTCAGAAAATAATTTAAGACTCAAATAATATTTAATTATTCATACCAAAGGCTTTTCTATGGTTGTTCAAATTGGTGACATGACAAGTTTACATACTGGCCATGACAATAAACTCTTCAAGCTTCTAAATATATTAAAAAGAAGAACATATTTTAATATACCACCATGAAAAAATATAATCAGAAATAATTTTATACAATAAGGGCAAAGCTGTTGTGAGAGCAAGTGAATGGACTTTCTGCATGTAATAACACAGAATTAAAACACCATACAAGTGATAAATTGAAAGGGATTTATGAAATTACATTTTTGAAATGGCAGAAAGAAGGGTCATTTTATATATTTATGGGGGGACTGTGAAGTATGGCATATTTAAGGAATATTTTACTTCTCTCATGTCTCACTTTCTTCCATGGTCTTAGGACAGTCATTCAAACTAAGGCCAGCAATGAATTATCCAGCCTGGAGAAGGAAAAAGAACAACTCTCTGTTCCAGTCAAAGAAAACACACATGAACATTTGAGCTTCTAGTGGTAACACATAAATTCTAGAAAATTACTTCACATACAGCCATGTAGAGAGATGTACAGACACAGGTATGTACACACACACACACACACAGACACACACACACACACACACCAGCAGCAGCAGCAGCAACAACAACAGCAGTAACAGAATGTTCTCTTAAGACATTTCAGCTTTTGTTGGTGGTGGTTACTGATAAGTCTAAGAATTACCAATATATGTGCATAATTTCTTCCAGAAGAAAATTTGGTCCATCTTTTCCTCTAGTGTCCTCTAACAGCCTTTCTTCTAAAGTAGCACTTAAGAAATGATCACAGTAGTAACACAACTTGATTAATGAAAACCAGTCATAAGAATAACTACAGCTGGTTGGGCAGAATTAAATGCGCAATTAAATATAAGTGGCACACAAATCCCTAGTTGGCCCTAAAAACTGACAGAGACAGAAGGAAACATTTATTTAGCACAGTGCTTTAAATCAAAGGTGACTTTGCCACCCCAGGGAGTATTTGGTACTGTCTAGAGACTAAAATTCATGGTTGGCCTAACAGAGGTGCTGGCCACTGGCATTGACTGGGCATTGGGCAGAGAAGCTTGTTGCTGGCATCATTTGGATATCAGGCGGGGATGCTGTCCACTGATTTAAACTAAGTAGTGGGCAGGGATGCTGACCACTGGGATGTTGGTCATTGGCATCACATAGGTAGAGGGTGAAAATACTGACCACTGGCATCAACTGGGTATCAGGTGGGAATGCTGGCCATTGGCATCAATTGAGTAGCAGGAAGGGGTGCTGGACACTGGCATTAACTGGGTAGAGGGCAAGGTGATGGCCACTAGCATTAACTTTGTAGTGGGAGGGGATGCTGGCCACTAACATTAACTGGATAGAGGCCAGGGGTTCTAGTCACTGGAATTAACTAGATAGAGGGCAGGGGTGCTGATCACTGGCATGAACTGGGTTAAGGGCAAAGGTGCTGGCCACTGGCATTAACTGGGTAGTGGGTAAGGATACTGGCCACTGGCATCCATCTGATATAGGACAGCAGTTTTGGACCCCGGCATTAACTGGGTAGAGGGCAGGGGTGCTGGTCACTGGCAACAACTGGGTAGAAGATAAGAATGCAGGTATATATCTTACCATGAAAAGGCAAGACCACCTCTGCAGCATAAAAACTGAGAAACACAATTGGTTTTTCAGGGTAAGTGACTGTAACACACATTTCTTGATTAGAAAAGTCTCTTTGCATACCTGTCCTCTCTACACACCACTATTAAGAAAACATAAAATACAGGAAGGAAACTAAAAGGATGTTTTCAATAAAAATACAACCTATCATTGTTCTTGGTGGTTTTATTTGCAAGAGAAAAAATATTTCAAAAATTAAAAAAAAAAGAAGGCATGTTTTCCCCACCTCTGACAGTACATCTGAGCAAACTTTCAGGGTCTGTCTGTAACAAGGCTGACTTCCAGACACACATGCCAGATTACCCACAATGTGTTCGTGTATCATCACATCACACAACCATCCATAAATGCATGCAGCTGAGTTATCCTTGGGTGTCAGTGGAAGATTAGTTCAGGATTCCTCTTGGGTACCTAAAGCTACAGAATCCCAAGACCTTTACACCTGGTGATAAAATATTTGCTTTTAAATTCTCCAATTTGTATATAGTGTTTGTAATGCTTAACTTCATGTAATGTAAGGAGTTGCTGTGCTGAATTTCCTAGGAATAACAAGAAAATGTCTTTTCAGAGCCAGGCATGGTGGCAAATGCTTTTAATCTCAATACTCAAGAGGCAGAGAAGGAGAATGAGGATTTGAGGGCTATACTCACCTACACAAAGAGTCAAGGCTGCCCTGATCTATATGACAGCTGTGTAAAATACTGCAGTCCAGTATAGTTATGACTTTTTCTGAATGACTTCATCTGGAGGCTTCATCTATAGAAGGAATACTCAGAAATGCTCAGTGCTGATTATGTTATTTTTCTGCTATAAACTGAACTTTAAAAAAAATTTAAGATACCATTGTTTGAAACCACAGTAGTCTAGAAACTTGATTAAGGAAAGCCAATCAAAGTTGTGATAACCATCCTAAAATAAAACAAACAAACAAAAAATACTACATCACAGTGTAGAGATGGCTCCATGAGGATAGACACTTAGAGAAAGTTGAAGGACTTGGTTTTATTTCAGGGACTCACATGGTTGAAGAGGAGAATTGACTTGCTCAAGTTTTTCTCAGACCCGTGCTATGCCAAGGATATCCCCCTCCCCAAATAAATTATAAAATAAACATGTACAAAAAATCAAATCTTCAATTGTGACCTCTTGCCTTGAATTCTAGAAAGGGTCTTTGGAAACACTTGAAAGAAGAGATTTCCCAAGGTATATGAGCAGCCGAAAAGTGAAGTATCCAATAATATGGAGCCCAGCATCTTGGCTGATATCTACACAAAAGTCAAGGGGACAAAGACCCTGATAACTGAGAGTCTTGCAATTCTCACTGGAGAAATAGTATGGGCAACTAATTAGCTGCCTTTTCATTTTTTAAAATTATGGCAAAATCCATAGCATTTCTACACTATGTTAATATATTAGATAGTGCCAGGCAACCTAGTATCAAACAATGAATAGATAAGTATTGAATTGTTTGTTATGAAAACAGATATGTAAATGATCACAAGAGGATGCAAATTGGGCCATGAGAAAGTACAGTGGCTTGGGAACCCACAAAATGAACAGGTCAGGTGAAATTCCCAGAGAAGAAATAGAGGCCATAGCCAAGAATGCAAAGAACAACATTCCAGTCAGAACAGTCATGGCAATGAAACACCAGAGTCACAAAGGGTGGCATTTTTTAAACCTAACAATAGCAATAATAACAGGCTTTGTGAAAATTAAATGACATAATCTATGTAGGAGGAAGCATTTGGGAACGTGAAAGGCCAAGACAACTGATAATTAAAACTGTACAGCTGAGAATAGGTTGCAGTTGTGAACAGTCTTACGCTGCCCCTGCCATCAGTCAGAGGACAAAGTTTACTCACAATGGCTCCCCAAGTGTTTTAGCAACACAAAGCTCAATTGTGAGGAAAAAAGTATATCCATTTGCAGACAAAATATTCTTGTGAGATTTATCTCATGTGATCCTCCTTTAATACATAGAGGAACTTTAAAATTAATGGTTTACCCCCCTCCGAGATACAAAATAAATTCTCGAGCTTTGCTTTATTTTTCCCTGAAGCAATTTACACGTGTGAAATTTCTTAACAGTAATGAATTAATAAGTCAGAGTCACGTTTGAGCTTTGTATTAACTCATACTTCTTAATCAAATTTGCTAATTCAGCTGCCTGTAATAGTGAGATTTTATATCATTTAACTATGTCATGAAACCAGAGATGAATTTCCTCTTTTTTCCTCCAAAACTTACGCTCACTTTTAGGCAATGAGTATAACATGTCACTTAAAAATGAATCCTTAATTTCTATTATTAAATGAAGTGATAATTAACTGCACAGCATATAGTCATAAAACATAAATGCTTACATATTCTCCTGGATAAACTAGCAAGCAGGCAAAATTATCAAATACCTACATGGCTATAAATGGAATCAAACTTAAAGTCCTTCTAAGTACAGATTGTAATAAAGATACTCAAGCCTTTAAATTATTTATTTCCTAAGTTTCTAGGCCATAAGAACTGAGGCATGCACCTTCCATGCCTTAACCGTTGTGTGAGACACTGGGTAAGCGAAAGGAAGCAGGGCCAAATCAATGTACAGCAAGGTTTTGTTATTTTTGGGCCACAACGTCCTATGCTGAGGATGGTGGGGATACCATAAAGGAGCCAAAGACACTGAGCCACATTTATACTAGCCAGCTGCAACTGCCCTTCCCTGGACTTCTGGTTACATGACAGAGAAAATTATTGCCAGTTCCAGCTTCTAATCACTCATCAATCAACATCTTACCAAGTCACAAGATGCTATACACATTAGTCCTTAAGTTTTTATAAATTATATGAAGCCATACATAATAACACATATGGCTAGTGCAGAGAATTTAAAAAAAATTCTTCACTATATTTAAATGCATACAAAGTATGAATTGTTGGGTTTTGAGTGATAACCAGATTAGGCAACAACCAACTATATAAAATCAAACCAAATAGTTTGATAAAATTATATGNTATATGATTGGAGTAAAACAGATGCATGAAATTGAAACACTTAAATTATGTTTTTAGACATAAGCATGGTCAGAATTACTAATCTTTGCCCAGAGAAATGATTATATTAGTAATATTTTTAATTTTAATTAATACTCTCAAATTCTAGAAAGTAGGAAACTCATGGGAGCTATCAGATGGAAGAGAAACAAGCTGAATTTTCTATATGGAATAAGATTCAATGAGCTTCAAATGAAAAATTCTGAGGTGAGGGGAGCATTACAGACTCACCTGTGCTTTCTGCACAATGGCATCCTGTGGTCCCCAGATCACTTTTCGATAATGACATTGTATCTGACGTCTAAACACAAGGATTCTCCTGACTCAAACATTCCTACAAATCAAATGTTCCATTTTATCCCCTTTCTTTAATTAACTGTGTGAGGACTGCGGGGTCGAGGGAATAACATTTTAACAAAGACTTCTTAGTGTAGAAAGTATTAGAGAATGAAATAGATGCTAAAGAATTTTGCACAAAGCATGTACCTTTTATTTATTAGAAAATATTTCCCATGGTTTCTGACAAAAGTAGTTGGATATTAAACTATTGTTACTGCACATGGCTATTGCACGCATATAAGCTATGGGCAAAACTAAAAGGTAGGGTACAGTTTTCCTCGTATGGATAAGGAGTCAATTGTTCTTCTATCCTGCCGTCATTGCCTGGCAAAGAATGCGAAAGAGACATGAAGGGAAAAACAATCAAGTGTCACCGAATGAACAGACAAGGGCATAGGATTCGATCCCATGGTTCTCCAGAGTTGGAACTTTCATCAAAGTGTGTTGTCTCTAACGTGTCATATAACTGCCAAGAGGTTCCAGAAAAAAACAGCTTAGCTTCCTCTTTGCCCTTTGTCTTTTGACACAGACCTCTCTGTTTATTCTAAACCGAATTTCATTTAGACATTGGCAGCTCAGTAAAGTCTATCTAGGACATCTATTTCATGAGGAAGATGTTTTCTTATAACCTGTCAAATGCGAAGCAGGAGACATCCAATCAAAAGCAATTGTTTAGGCATAACATGCAAAGCCTTTATTAATTTATCTTAGAGGAGAAAAGAACAAAGCTGGAACATATCCTCACTGTTGTCTTTGCTTTCAAAGTAAAAACCTGGGCAGCAAAGATATCGTTGTTTTTTTTTTTGTTTGTTTGTTTTTTTTTGTTTTGTTTTTTCCACAAAGGTATTTCTGGGGTTGAGTTTGAATAATGAATCTAAACACCTTTATACTCTACCATAGTAGAGTCTACTCAGGTAGGTTTGACACAAGATGCTACATAATTACTATTTTAATTTATTATTATAGGAAACACATGAAAGGGCCATACTTTGCTTCGGAAGAGGGGCTCAAGGATTAAAGTGTCTCGGGAACTTTAGTGATTTAACTTTAGTGATTACTGTTGGATCCCTAATTCACAGACATGTACTACATGCTGACATTAGCATAATATTCTCCACACCTGTTTTCTGAATGAACTGAGGCTACATTTTCCTCTATATGTCAAAAATAACAGCAGGTAAGAATAGAATGGATATATCCATGTGATTAAAGTAATAAGATAACAGTACTCAATAGAAACCTAGAGAGAAAACTGATACTGGGTATATGGTGGGAAGTTTTCATTTTCCTTCTTTCCATCTGTATGATTAGGAACAGAAGAGTTTTATAACTTTTTAGCTGATATCTCTGTAGGAAAGAAAAGAATCTGTGCTTTCTACCTCAGCTGAAAAGACTCAGAATAGGGTCTATTTCATTTTAGTCTTTCTTCTTCCTTTTTTCCCCTCCCTCCTGCTCTTTCATTTGTCCTTTCTCCCTCCCTCCCTCNCTTTCTTTCTTTCTTTCTTTCTTTCTTTCTTTCTTTCTTTCTTTCTTTCTTTCTTTCTCTTTCCTCCTTCCCTTCCTCCCTCTCTTAGGTTCCCTCCCCCCTTGCTTCCTTCCTACATGATTCTTAATACAGGAACATATGTGAGTTGCTTCATATGCAGGTAAACTGCATCCTCCAATGACAAACTTTACTTGCTTTAAAATTAAATAAAAACCAATACACCCAGAAAGGGATTTGGGGGGATGTTGGGGGAGTCATTCTTGAACACTACATCAATTGCTTTTTATAGAAAAACTTGCCTGTGAATGGTGCAGTTGCTTCACAAAGAAACAGCCAGGAAGTAATTGGAAACAGCATAAAATTAACATCCGACAAACTTTTCAACTTCTATTACTGTAGGGCTATATCAAGTTTCTAAGCATATTTTATTTAATCCTTCCAAAATAACACTAATATAATCCAATTTTACAGATGAAGAGGACAGATTAAGCAATTTTCCCACAGCAGATCATGGGAACCATCAGTGGAAGATCTGAACCTAAGTCTCTATAATGCCCAGCTCACCATCTGAGCGGCTTTACTGAGCTGCCCTCAAGGCATACGGGGTAACAGAGGTTTCCATTTTTATGAAAGGAAACTTTTCTTGTTCTTTTTTCCCCTTTCCCATGAAAACAAGCACTATTATTGTAAGCATATACATAGTCAAGTCTCCTACAAATATTTTTCCTACCGTTTAAGCTCGTTTTGGAATTTAAAGTAAAACTGAGAACTCGGAAGCATCTAGCATAATTTAAAGGCACTATGCACCAATGATTAAACTTAAGTCACACAGAGATTTGCTTGTAATTCTTTGCTGTTTATGGAGGCTACCCAACGTGAATGTCTAGTTCGGAAAGGGGCAGTTTTGTCAATTGCTGGGATCCTATTGCCACACAGGAATCCAAGAGGCACAGGAATAAGCCTGGTTTCCTCGGTAACTCTTGGTGGAGGCCTGTTTTCTCATCTCATCGAGTCATCATTTGTTGCTTCATTGTTTTAGTTTTATTTCTGTATTTAGGAAAAAGGCATTCACTCAAATTCATGGCAATCCTCCTAGCTCAGGTTCTGGGATTACAGGTGCACACATTGCTGTGCCCAGCTCCATTGATAATTTTTATAAGAACTGCATTATCTCAGTTTTAGGCCACAGCTTCCATCCTAGGCTGGTACCCACCACTACAACTGATCTTTAAAGGTTCAGAGATTCTTCTAAAGGATATTACTTCAAAGGACAAGTAAGCAAGAAACACACAGAGACAATGAAAGGAAAATCATAAAAGCTGCTAAATATCTATAATGTCCAGTGTCCTTTCAGACTGCTAGATGGTTGCATCAGTCCCTTAACCAAGACTTTGCACTAAGCAATTGCCTGACTGCCACACCATGAATTTAAAACAACCAGACTAGGCTTGGGTCTTCTCCAGATGATGTGGGCATTTCCTTATATGATGCTCCTTATGACAGGACAGAGATGGGATCACTTCCATCCAATCCCTATGACTTGTCATCCCAGCTTAAAGGACCATAGGGGCAAAGTGGAACATGGAGACTCATGATTCAAGGAGATGTAGGTGTGAAGTCAAAAGGGCATCATTGAGTAACTGCTGCTATTCTTTTAGGGTCAGGGAAAGAAGAAGGAGGCTACAGACAGTCTATGGCATATCTTTTACGCTTGAATATTTGAGGAGAATAAATGTACCTAAAGGAATATATATACATATATACACACCTCTAGGAAAAATTACAAAGAACTCACAGTGTGCTAAGCACTGCTCTAGAAAGTTTGCAAACATATCAAAATGGTGCCATCTGGAGTTCACATTTTCATAGTTAGGGGTTATGTGTGTGTGTCTGGGTGTGTGCCTGTGTGCATGTGTGTGGTTACGTGATATGCTGGAGATGTAACCTGGGATCTTTCACATGTTAAGCATATATTGTACTATTAGAATGCATGCCAAAGGGGCTGGAGAGATGGCTCAGTGGTTAAGAGCATTGCCTGGTCTTCCAAGGTCCTGAGTTCAATTCTCAGCAACCATATGGTGGCTCACAACCATCTGTAATGAGTTCTGGTGCCCTTTTCTGGCCTGCCGGCATACATGGAGACAGAATATTGTATACATAATAAATAAGTAATTTTTAAAAAAGAAAAAAAATGAATGCACATCAAGTACATTCTTTAACACTTTAGAAAATTAACTAGGAATTTGTACTCCTTTTAAATACACACATTTATAGTTACATCGTGGAGTTTGTATATTTCATAGCAATAAGTGCAATGCACAAAAAGAATTAAAAAGAGGAAATGAGTGGGAGAATTGGTACAAGGGGTTAGTTTGCTGTAGAGTCAGCCTCAGCCAGAAAGCCTTATCTCAGTAAAGGTCATCTAGAAGCAAGTAATTGAAAGAAGAGATAGGAAATATAATTCAGCCTCAGAAATAATGTGCTATTTTCCATAAATAAAATACATAAGAAGTAGCAGGTGACACAGCATTAGTTTTAAATTCATTATCATCTACATATCCAGATGCCCTCAAACTTCAATTATACTTTAAGCAACTTTACTATCACGCAAGCCAAACCTTATATAACAGAGAGAATAAATTAAGCGTCAGACAATATTACCATAATTCCTGGTGGGTCTAGAAAATAATTCTTAAGCCTCAGCAATTGAAACTCTGCAGCCGACTGATTGGGACTACGCAAATAACCAATTTACATCTGTTTGTTTTTCTTCAAGAGCAGAGACTGCAAGGCACTTTCTTCTCACTAGGCAAAAACCTCCTTAGGAGAAAACTGAAATGCATTTCCTTAAAACTCTGCCGTGCATCATCTGCACCCTCCGCGTGAACAAAATTTTGGGAAGAACAAGAGGAAGGCTTCTGCCCCTGTAGGCAACGTCCAGTGATTTTAAAGTGAACAAGACGCAGTAGTTCAGGGTGACTCTGTAAACTGCTGTACGAACTCTCTAATACATTTCTAATACACCTCCTTGGTTTCACCTCCACAGCTGTGGAGGGAGATGACGTCAAAATTAAAGCTTTTAATGATATTTCAGAAGGAAAAAAATTGCCTCCATTCAATTTGCTTCACGGTGGAATCTAGGTTAATGTCTTTTTTTTTCTACAGAGTGAATATGAATGAGACTGTTTCTCCACAGGATAGCCAAGCCCACGTGGTGCTATTTTGCAACTGCATCTGAAATAGGATCCACATTACACGGATTGACATGGGCAGGACCTAGCCTCTGTCTTTCTCTTTCCAGGCTCATAGTTAGTAAAAGACTCCAGTTTCGATGCGTGCTGGAGAAGGCAAGGCTGACAGTGCAGTAGCCGTCTCAGACACTGAAACTCCCATGTGCACTTGTCATAGATGTAAGACAAACGAGTGTAAAGTACGTAGTTTGATACAGTTTTGTTCAAAAGTCTGTGTGGAGCACCAAAGAAGTGTCAAAGACTTCACTAACAATGAAAATATAAATAATTTACATCTCCAGCTGCCACGGAGGTTTTAGTGTGCATCTAAGTTCTTTGGTCATTGTGCCCATATATAGCTCAGAAGATTAAATCATTCTCGGAAATGCCTTGTGGCTTTCTTGGTGCAAAATGGTCTTCACTGGACACTTTATGTAGAAGAATCAAGACCCAGGTATTGACATTTCACATTATGAGTATTTTTTTCTTCTTCTAATTCTGAAACATACAGTTATATAACCTGTACCAAAATGCTGAAATAATGGTTTTATCTATGGTTCCATTAATGCCTGAGACGGCCAAGCATAGCCCCC
>LOEQ01001215.1:339149-353121 GCA_001685075.1 Bramus lutescens
GCAGACAGAATATTGTATACATAATAAATAAATAAATATTTAAAAAAATAATAAAAATTTCACTAAAAAAGGATATGCATTCCAATTATGTCAAGGAAGAAGATGAAGATACACTCAGGGATGCATGAGCCATGAGCAAGAGAGGCAAGATTGTACAAAGGCTTTACTGTATGAGAAGAAATTCTAGGTAATAGGGAAAAATCGCACCTGATGCAAATCCACACAAAACCCTCCAGCTGACACTTGTGTATCGGAGGCAACAGATTTGTATTCCATTGTTAAAGTCTAGCAGGGTGAAGTCAATGTGAACACCGGAATACAACATTCTACAGAGCTTCTATGGTTTACTTTAAATGCCTACCTCCTTTTCCATTTATTTTTATCTTTAATAACATGTCATATCAATACTTTTAGACTAAACCACTAAAAAGATTTAGATAACAAGAACATAGATGCATACAAAAATTCAAGTGTCTGAGTTTTGATACCTTATTACGCAATACTCAAAAAACACAAAAAGTATGTGACAAATTTTGACGGAGAGTGGTAGCTTTCTGATAAGGAACTGGCCTTCTATGAATCCACAGCAACTAACTCTGAAAAGGCTTTCATGGGTGCCGCACAGTCCTGCCCACTCTGCCTAGAATTTCATCCATGAAAGCATATGGCCTTCTGAGTCAGTAAGAGAAAACTTTCCAGGGTGAAAGCGGACAAAAAGATAGATGAGACCTGGGAGGAGAAGGGCAGGCCATGAGACTGATAGACTTTCCTAGCAGGACTGAGAAAATCCGGGATATCAGCTACAGGAGTCAATAAACCAGACACTCTTGTCTTTAAGCTAGATTTCCATTACACATAAAAACGTCCCAAATGTAAAGGACAAAGGAAAGGATTCAAGGTTAGTTTTCATTTACCAACTCAAACTCGCAAAGCTTCTTAGAACCTTCCATTCAAAAGGCAAAGTTGATTTAGTCTTTCAGATTTTTTTCAAAGTTAATACTGAAGGATATTTCAAATTACACTATTACACAAATGTTCCTATACTCATTTGAAGACGTGGACAAGCCAGATGATAAAGAAGAAACTTTAGCTAACATCTAGAATGTTTCTGCTATTTCCCTGGTTGAACATTTATTCTACATATACTTTGACATAATCAAAGTTTCAGTGAAGGAAAAATGTGTCCTTTAATATTCAATGTGTCATTTACACATGCCGCATTAAAGACTTATTTTTGAAATTCTGTATTTATTCATCTCTGTTTCAGTAGAATATGTATTTTTAAGTGAAAAACATCGATACTGACTTTTTGTTATACGGCATAGTATTTCAAAAAGATTTAACCATATATTAATATACATAAATACAGATGATGTGAACTCAAACAGGGAAATCATAAATGCCATTCGCCTACTGATCTCAGATGCATAATGGGGGGGAGCTATTTTGGAAAAACCAGAGATCAACATCTCCATTCCCATCAGTTAACTCACTGGTCCCTCTCACAGCAGGTTTCAAAGAGGAACTGAACCAGAGAAAGCCAGGCATACTCACAAATTATACAGCATGTCAGCCATGTTGCTGCGGTAGTATAAAGCATTTCTGTAGGCGCTTTCGGCTTCAGAAATTTTACTCTGACTCTTCAGAACATTTCCAAGGTTACCCCATGCTGGCAAAGAGAAAAAGAAGTGTTCAGGCTGAGTGTCAATCCCATGTGACATAATATCCATCCGTCAGGAAGTACCACAGGGGTGAAAAACCCTTCATAAAACATTTTACATGGAAAACTTATTTCCTTTATACTTTAACATTTCATCAAGCCAGGAGATTAAATATGTTCAAAGTCTAAAATAATTCAAGCTATCATTACGCCTCAAGGGCATACCGTTCATCACAATGCCAAGCACGATGTTATCTTAAGATCACCTACAAAGACTCCATGCTCTTTCAAGTTTCTGTAGCGGGTCTTTGTGGTCTGCAATTATTGTATACATATTGGACTGGAAGTAGTAAGAACTCACCCTAAAATATATCAAGATTTCATTCAGCTATGAAAGAAGTGATAAATGTCATAGAACACTCAAAGATGAGATGCACAAGAAAGGTAAATCAGACAGATGCCACAGAGACCAGAAGGTATGAGTAGAATATTATGCTTCTGACCATTGTTAAGTACACAAGATATGTTATAAATATAGAGTATTAACTCTAAAATTAGATGTTTTGATAAGCAAGAAGATAGAGACAAGAAGGCTTATACAACTTAGATATATCTATTTGAGTTATTACTGACAAGGCCATAAGAATCAAAGGTGTCTAAAGTATCAATTTTCAAGCATTAAAAATATGGAGAATCTTTCCCTGTCTAATTTCCCTGTGTTTCTCTAACTTAGCACCCCTCAGTTAACCTTGGTTAGTAAATATAACATGTCTCGTGTCCTTTCATTATGTAGAGAGAAAACTGATGTGTCATATTGCAAATGCTTCCACGGCAAAAAGAAAACACTGAGCTCATAATTATCTCCCGAAAAATAGTAGCACGTTTCATGCATGACATGTGCCATCTCATAAACGCTCGCCACACAGCCCTACATGTGAAACCGACACTGAGTCGGCCTGCGGACGCGGAAGCACTAAAGGATGTGCCAGGTTAATTCTGAAGCAGAAATTCTGATCCAAAGCTGATTAACCTGAGCCTGCCCTACCCTCTAATTAACATTCACATACTAGGTTCACCTTTAGTGGCAAAGTAACATTCATGCACCGTGAACTGCTCCATGGCATCGTGCATTGAGAGAAAATGTTAGCATTCAATTAAAAAAATTAGAAATAGTATCAGGTAAACTGATAATTTGAAAACAGGAACGAAGAAAAACAGTAAGTCATATTCAAATTTAATAGACAAAAACACTACTTTTTTTAACCTAGTGCCTTTCATCTCAAATTAATATAGTCTGGCCCTGCAGAAATTTCTAATACTCAGTCTTGTTTTTAAGCTACTTCATCCCTCTCAAAGTTCTGCATAATAACAGATTAATAAAATAGATCACACTTAATTTACTCTTGAAAACACATGCAAGTATTAATTTACACAATGAAAAAGCAATTAGCCCACATCCCCAAATGAATATGCTAGAGAAAATAGCAGCCAGGAAATACTAAATATAAATTTTTTAAGATATATTTCCATAGAAATAAATGGAATTCTCATGAAGTACTTATGTCTTAATTAAACAATAGCTAACAAGTGTCCCTCTGGTCAACAGCAGGCATAACTAGCAATAGATCCAGAATAGCTTCCTTTCCAACATAAAGTGGGCTCCTTGGTTCTGTCACATGCTCCACTTAGGATTTTCTGCCCTGCCTCAGGCTTGCAGCAATGGAAGCAGTCCACCATGGGCTAAAACCTCTAATACTAGAAGGCGACAATTCAACCTCTAGAATTATGCCAATGTTTGTCATAGCAATGAGAGCAATGTCACAGCACAGCAGTAGAATGTGCAAGGAAGGTAGGGTTTAAATAGTACAGTAATATAAATAAATTCCATTGCAGGGTCAGCAAGGTGTTTGCTCCCAAGTCTGATGATATGAGTTTGATCCCCAGATCCCATGCAGTAGGAAAGGGGAATGCATCCTTGCACGTTGTCCTCTGACAATCATGCATGCGTTGGTGGCATTTCCATGACCCTACAGAAATCATGAGCACACATATATGTAGAAATACAAACAAATAAATATAATGCATTATATTTAACATAGTGGTAAGCACCACAAATAATAAAAGAATACAGAAAATAATAGCAGTCTAAAGTAAAGGTAGGGGAATTAGAACATTCTAAGAACAAAAGTATTAGGAGTCTCATCCTGGAAAGGTTGGAGATTCCAATATGGAAAACAGAGCAACAAATAAACTTGATGTTCTCCAATTACAAATAGTCCAGTCGGGTGAATGGACGCAGAGAAGACAAGATGAAGTCACAGAGAGGAACAGGATTCCACACATAGGGTCATTAAGCCATGGCATAATAAATAAAACTCTGGAGTACGTTTTATTCAAATTGTCAGGGTAGGATTTCAGGGAAGGAATTGTGTGACAGTTTAGATTTTGAGAAGAGCACTATCCATGTCTGCAGGGCAGGCATTCACTGAAGCAGAACAGGAGCAAGAAAGGGGACTACAGATGTGAGCCATTTGCTAGCATCCTTGCCCAGGATGCAGGAAGCACCAGATTAGATCCCTAGCACTGCATAAATCAGGCATGGTAGCATATACCTGTAGCCCTATCAGGGAAGAGATGGGGGCAGGCGAAGCAGAAGGTCAAGGTTGTCATCAGCTACAAAGGGGGTTCAAGGCCTGTGTAGGTCTTAAGAGACCCCCATCTCAAACAAAAGGGGAAAACTAAGAACAAGAAAACTCAGAAAGTCACTGCACAAATCCAATGACAAAACGAGGATGGTTCCCAGGAAGATGAGAGCAGAAGAGAGAGTGGGTTGGTTATTCAAAGGAAGGATGCAGCCTAGCAGTTAAAGGTGAACATCAAGTTAGCTGAGGCAATGCTGGGCTGTGCAGGGAGGGCCTGCTTTGGCTAAGTGGAAATCTCACAATCTACATGACTAAGCCATTGCCTACTGTATCTGGAAAAAGAATACTACCCAATTAGTCACAGAGTTTAGAAATACTTTAACCATGTTGGGTGCTAAGGAGAAAAGGGATGAAAGGAAGTTAAGAAAGAACACAGGGTACCCAGAACTCCTTGGACCTTCAGGAGCAGCAGCCCAGTGGATCTTACTGGACACAGCCTCACATACTCCCAGACTCAGACAGATTCTCAGAGACTGGGATGAAACAATCAAAGCAAGACCACTTCAGAGATCTGCACAAACAAACAAACAAACAAAGAAACAAACAAACAGAGCCAGAGACCACTGTACAGTCCACAAAATACCAAACAACTCCCTTTCTTGCTAAATGAAAGACTAAGAAAAACTAAAATGATCCCCACATCCAATCTTAGGTGAAAACATCCTTCCTTAGAGCCCCTTCCAGTCCAACCATCTGAAGCAAAGCATCCTCTCATAGCACTGAGCCTGAGACATACCAGGCTCAGGACCACATCATGT
Source organism: Bramus lutescens (assembly GCA_001685075.1). NCBI lineage: Eukaryota > Metazoa > Chordata > Mammalia > Rodentia > Cricetidae > Bramus > Bramus lutescens. The sequence continues at coordinate 344,270 of LOEQ01001215.1, forward strand.
TCTATCAAACTGCAAGAACAGGACCAACTTCCTTTACTCCAGTCATCTCTGGCTGACCTCACAACACAGGGGCTGTCATCGCATTCAATGACAAACATAATTCCTTCTCAAATTCCTATCTCCCTTAGATCACTGCTCTTCAAGGTAGGTCAAAACAAATGTGTAAAGAGCTACCAAAATAAAGTGTAAAATTATCACAGATATTTCTGGGGTGAAAACTGCTGTCAGCATCCCCGCCCATTGACAGAGAAATGTGATTGACATTTTTGTCATGGGTGTTACCAACAGATGATAGTAAAAAAAAATATATACTAAAATGTTCATTTAAGAAAACATAAAGCTGCCCAGAGAACATGACCTAAAAACAAATTAGTCAACTAGGTAGTGATAATTTTCATGATAAATGTTCATTGTTCAGGTTTCAATGATAAATAAAAAGTGAAAGAAAAGTCATGCTTAAATTGAACAACCACTTAAATTTCAGCTGATGTATACAAAAGTGTATTATAGTTCAAAGAAAAATGCTTAAGATGAATATTTAAAAATTAATTTTCAAATGCTTACGATTTCACCTTAATATGAGAGAGGTAGATAATGAATCACTGTAGCTTATTCTATTTTTTTAACTACTTGGAAAATTGTACCATATTAACCAAGTTATATTTATTAATAAAACTGAAAATCTATATAGATTAAGAATTCTATGTAATTCCAATCAATATTTTAATGTCATTTACCAAGTAACTCTTAAAATTTATCTTAATAATAATATTTGAGAAAATTGAAACTCTATTGCACTATCATATTTGCCAAATATAAAAGTATATGCCAAAAGTTTCCAGAGTTACCTTTGCAAAGATAGGTGAGCGTTGATGTAGGAGGGTCATCTGTCTATGTGTTACTTTCATTGGTTAATAAAGAAACTGCCTTGGCCCTTTTGATAGGCCAGCCCNGCGGGAGCCGGGCAGGACGAAAAGCAGGGCCCGCTCCCCTCATCACTACAGAGCGTGATGACAGAAGTGGGTAACCCGAGCACTTGTGAGGTAAAGGCAAGAGGTTCAGAGGTTCAAAGTTAGGCTTGCGCCACACTGAACTAAAGATCAGTCTGGGCTACAGAAAACACTGTCCCAAAAAATTCAATAAATAAATGCTTTTAAGAAAGTCAAATTAAGAGTAGAATACAGAGACTGTTTATGAAATGAAACAAGACCCCCTCAACAAGTCCCTAGATACAATTCAAAAGGCATTGGAGAAGGAGGAACAAGAACAGTAGATGAAAAGCAGGGGGAGGATTTGACAACCTCAAAATGATGAGAATTTACTTATTGATACTGTAACGTGAAAAAGAATAGTGAAATGAAAGAAGATATTTCAAATATTTGTAAAGGAAGTTCTTAAAAATTAGTCTTCTACAAGGCTTCAATGGAACATTAACAAGCTGAATGGGGAACACAAGGGAAATAAATATAAAGAAGTTAAAAGAATACAGACATTCACACTTGTTCAACTTATTCTATTGTGATTGGACAATGTCATCTACAAAGTCCATGCTGGAGAGCCATGCAATAGAGGTACCAAAGCAAAGGCATGCACAAAAAAAGGTGGTGTCTTAAATAAGTTGATGATTTGGGTGTAAGTCACATTCATAGACATCCTAGGACAAACATGATTGGATATACCTGCAAGTTAATAGAGAAGTCAACAGATCTCTTACCAACCCATGGAAGAATCCTATCAAATTCAGAAAAATGACAAAAACTGATCTGATGTGTATGCTGGGGGATGACTCTGAACTTCTGGGACAGTGAGGATTACAGCATCCCATCTGTTACGTTATTTGACAGTGCCCAGGCAAGTCAATAAATGCCATTCAAAGTCAGATAAAACGTGACCCTGGATTTCACTACCAAAAGAGATTTCTACCAAAGAGAACTTGTAAGAGTGTTCAATGCTATTGCCTTAGCACTGGCTAATACTGGGAAATAGCTGAAGTGAGGTGTCCCTCCATTTTTAGAGACACTGGATACACTATATAAATTATATTGCTCTAGTAGGAAATATAGACACCAGGTAAAATTAAGTAACTCATGTAAGTTACTGTAGTCATCTGTAAAGGCTGAAATTACTCAAAGTATGTATACTAAGGGTCACAAGTATTAAAAAGTGAATCATATTTAAAATGTCACTGCACACTTTAAAACAATATATTAAATATCTATGAATAAAAATCAGACATTATATCACAGTTATGGAGCCCAGTTACAATGGATATGTCTGTAAACACTCCTGCACCTAAGACTCAAGGAACACTGTGGAAAAGGAGATAAGAAGATTATAAGAGTCACAAGATAAGGGAGGTTCTGAAAGATTGTGTGCACTACAAATGGCAAAGCTACATAATATTTCATTAACTTGACTCCCCAAATATGAGCTGAATAAGTAAAACACCAATAGATATGCCAAAGTAAACAAGGAAAACCCCATTACCTCAGTGTTATAATCTGCTGGCCTGATCTGTCACCTGGGTATCCTGTCCCTTTAAGAGACAAGCTCTGGCCACTCCTAACCCACTCCCCCTTTTCTGCCTAGGCAAGCAGATCTCCAGCCTCCAGTCCAGCCCTTGCTCTCTCTGTCTGTCTGCCCTTCTTCTGGAGAGGATATTTATGAATAAAACAGGCAACTTGCATGGGTTGGTCTGAAAAGTAACCAAGAATGGAGAAATATTACTGACTCGACCCTACAATTGGAGTCCAGGGAAGGGGCAAGGATGAAAAAGAGAGGAAATAAAGGAAAAATGAGATTATACTCCATCTTCTTTTTTTTTTAAAAAAAGAGATGGGATCGTGTTATATTCTACACAAAGAATAAAGCATCTTAACATTAAACTTTTATTATAGTAAGACAATTTAAATGGGTATTTGGAATTACATTCCAATTTTTGCTTCTGCATTAATATGATAGAACTGTTTAGATGTAAAGAGCTTATATTTTCATACAGTCTCTATAAATATCACATGTATGTATAGTCTTAAAACAATACATTTTGTGAAGGCAATCATTTCATATACTGACTTTTAGAAGTATGATTTCATTGGAATAAAAATTTTTCAAAAAAATAAAAAGTTGTTTCAAAAATGTGTGGTACCTTTTAAGATAGAAATAAAATTAGATGAGATCTCCTGGGTAAACTGGGGACAAGGGGGGGCTGGTAGAGGGGATGGGGGTGGGGTGAGAACATGAGAGAACAGGATGATCAAGAGGGGAGAGCAATGAAAGAAAGTTCTTGATGGAGAGAGCCACTATGGGGTTAGGGAGAAACCTGGTGCTGTAGAAATTCCCAAGAATTCTCGAGGATGACCACTGTTAAGATGCCTAGCAGTAGTGGAGAGGGAATCCAAACTGGCCTTCCCCTGTAGTCAGAGTGATGAATACCCCAACTATCATCACAAATCCTTCATCCAGTAACTGATGGAACCGATACTGAGATCTACAGCCAAACACCAGGCTGAGTTCCAGGAATCCAACTGAAGAGAAGAAGGAGGGAAAAGATGAGCAAGGGAGGTCAAGATCATGATGAAGAACTCTACAGAGACAGCTGAACCAAGCTCGGAAACACATGAGCTCTAGACTGACAGCTGTGGAGCCTCCATGAAACCAAACAAGGCCCTCCATATGTAAGAGACAGTGGTGAAGTTTGGACTATTTGAGGGGCCCTGTCAGTAGGACCAGGAACTAACCCCAGTGCATGAGCTAGCTTGTTGGAGCCTACTCCCTATGGTAGGATGCCATGGTCAGCCTTAATGCAGGGAGAGGGGTTTGGTCCTGCCCCAACCCCAACTTAATGTTCCAGACTTTGTTGATTCATCATGGGAGAGTTTAACCTGTTGGGAGGAGTGGGTGGGGGATGGGCTGGAGAAGAAATAAGGGAGAAAGCAGGAGGAGCAGGGGCTGGAGGGGAAACTGTATTTGGAATGTCCAATAAAGAAAAAAATTAAATTAGAAAAATGTTTTAAAGATATATTTTAACAGGTAATGCCTGAGTCAAGGTCACATCTTAAACTCTATTCCTTCTTCTAAACTGTCATGTAATTTTTAGAATTCTTTCCCAACCAAGTTCTCAAATACTTACCCAATCCTATTATACAAAAACATTATTGTAAAATTTATAATGAATTTCTCTATGGTTTGTGGACACTGGCATCCACCTCAAGGCTCTACCTTGGCATGCTATGATAACAAAGGTGGAACACAAAGAGGCAGGGACTGGTCATGCACACCTTTAATCCTGGCCCTCCTGAGGCAGACACAGGCAGATCTTTGCCAGTTCCAGGCTGGCTTGTTCTACAGAGTGAGTTCTAGGACAGTCAGGGTTACGTAGAGTTTCTGTCTCAGAACAAACAAACAAATAAAAAGAAGCAAAGGAAAGGCTGAAAGGAAGTATGAAAAACTGTAAGAGAAAACTATTGGTGTTGACATTTATGGATTGGTATGGACTTGACAGTGTTCTAATCTTTAAATCCCTTGAAAACATCTGTGATACAGTAATATTAGCCAGTTTATTGATCAGAAAACTGCTTTAATTTCAAAATTATCATCTGAATTTTTAGAGTTAAGACAATTTTCCCTTACTGTGAGCACAATTCTTTTACATATATAAATTTGGAACTAAAAGATAACAGGAAGACAAAATAAAATTATTGCAATGAATCATCCTGTCAGAGACACTAGAAGCAACAAGAACTCAGGCATAACAAAAGAAAGCTACCTGGTACCCTATTTATAATATATTCAATAATGCATCTTCCAGATCAAAGCAAACTCAACAGCAAACTGAATTTTTTTTCTTTCATTTCTTCAGAAATACAACTTTACATTTCACACTTTTCTGGTTATATCCTGAAAAGAGAACATTCTCAGAATGTGTCAACAAATAGTTGTGATTCACAGACCCCATAGCACAGGCTAGTGTCTTGTCCCATTGACAATGTGAATAGATCTTGCAGATCAGGTGATTAAATAAATACTGTCTAATTATTTTGTGGCATACTCCAAAGGACTAAGTCACTTTGAATATATTACAGGAAGGCTACTAGATACTTCTACATAAAGCTGGACACACTTGGGAGAAAAAAAAAACAAGAAGTGACTTTCAAAATGAATAAGAATGTTAAAAACTCAGGAAATGAAGAGAACTCACTCTTAAACCTCAAGGACCCTCACAGGATCCTCTGAGGCAAGAGCTCGCTCTCTCTCTCTCTCTCTCTCTCTCTCTCTCTCTCCATCCCTCTCTCTCTCCCTCTCTCTTTCCCCTCTGTCTCTTCTCCCCCCCATTATCCCCTTCCCCCTTCCCTTTCCCCTCCATAACCCACTAAATAAACTCGATACTCACACTCCCTCTGAATGGCATATCTGTCTGTCTCTCACCTGCGATCAGCCAAGGCCTTGGGTGACCCACTGCTGCCCATCCTGGGACAGGTCCTCCACCACCTGCTTAAAAATGGTAACTCCATCCTCCTCTCCTCCTGTTGCCCTCCCCTCCTCTCTATGAGTCCTTCACCCACTCCTCCTCTGCTTCCTTTCAGAAAGGGGCAGGCCTCCCATGGGCAGCAACACCTCTTGCTGCACTTACTGCAGCAAGGCTGGGTGAGGCATCCCAGCATGGGGCCCAGGCACTCCACAACGGAAACTACAACTTACATGACTGCAGTTTTCCATCTCTGATGCTTCACAAAAGCAACCCAAGTAGGTGAGCTTCTGATAAAAGTAGTCACTTTGTGTCAAAATTTGAATAAATTATATCATTTACCTGCCAAAAATAATATCATAGTTATCTCAAAACTTACCATAGATTTTAGTTTGAATATTACTAAAAAGATGAATGAATCTCCTTGCATTAATATTTAGTCTTTCAATATTTAACAATCAGGCTATTGATAACACAGTAATCATGCCTCTTTAGGTTGTTGTAAGAACATTTTCATCTCATTGGAAAAATGGACAGAATCAAATTTAGCAAGGGCTCTTGCTCCAAGATAAAATTTATTTTTACCTTATAAACTACAACTTTCAATCTTATATTAAAAAATACTAATATGTAAACATCATCAAAATTAAAATACTTCATATATTAAAGGAAAAATCTCAAAGTTTGATTCCTCCAATTTTGAGTATGCTATGTAGAATCAAAAGCCTATTTTTTTCCTAAAAAAAGGACTGGAAATTAGAATTTTTCCAGTATGTCCATGCCAGAAAAAAAAATGCAAAAGAAAACAAGAATGAACTTGTGCTGAATATATTGACAAAAACTGTTTCTATTCTGATTAAACATCATTATCAGGCAAAATTTTGTATACATCTGATCTGTCTTCAAAATAATGGCAACAAAAGCTGTCCTGGGGGGACACTACAGCACTTTAGGAAACGCACAGACATGTCTGCCCTGTCTGGTTCTGTAGAAGGCTTAGACTTCAGACTCGTTCTGTAGACAGTATCATCCAGGCTATAACTTAATAGAGATCAACATCAAACAAAAAGGTTAATTATGTTAAACTTTCTAATCTCAATTGCAATGGAATTGTAACTTCCCATGAGAAGGGAAACAGCAATGGAAGCGTGTGAACGTTAGGATGGATGGAAATGTGAATTGTGGTTTTGCTATCTTTCATTCCTGATATCAGCAAAGACAGTGGAGGAGGTCAGTGTTCCTCATCTGTTCCCTAATCATCTAATCATCCCTTCATATGGTTCTGGGGACAAAAGAATTCCTTTCATCCCACAAGACTATTTTCCCGAAAGTAATTATGCCTTGGTTAACTGCGAATAACAGCATATAATGTTGAGCCGTAGGTAAAACAGTTCTATTTCAAATATTAAATGAAAGACATAGAGGTGATGTAAGATGATTCATTGATACCAGAATATATAATCCACATGTTTGGATGCAATTATAAATTTTATTTCCAGTGGTTTTACTGTATAAAAAGCAGTTTTACCCTTGTTACTCTCTTTGTGTATGCAAATGGAGCTTGTACTATTTATATACTTGTTTTAAACAGTAATAAAATGTACAGATAATTTCAGTCTTTCAAGATATAACAATGTGTTAGTCTTGACACCTGTGTTTGTACAGCTATAGAGCAATATCCATGTATGCCTTTTGATAGTCATATATACCATCCTGTGTTTTAGTTTGAGTGTACCACCTAAGAGTGGGCCCTCAGGATTTTATAATAACATTACCAAATTCTACCATATTTCAAACTTTAAATGTGAGCCATCCATCCTTCCAGCCCTAGCCAAGATAACTGACCAGAACTGTTCATGGTACTTGAAACTAGGTTTTACCTGCAATTGCTCTCATTCATTAATTTCTCATTTTCATGGAATTTTTCAATGGTTTCTCTCTCAGTTTTTTCCTGCCTTCTTCCTAATAGTAATGTTGCTTATGAAAAGTTTCTCTGTGTGTGTGTATGTGTGTGTTTTGTTGTTGTTGCTTGTTTGTTTGTTTTGGTTTTTCGAGACAGGGTTTCTCTGTGTAACAGTCTTACCTGTCCTGGAACTAGCTCTTGTAGACCAGCCTGGCCTCGAACCCAAGAGATCCACCTGCTTCTGCCTCCTGAGTGCAGGAATTAAAAATGTGCACCACCACCACCAGGCAAAAAGTTTCTCTTTAAGTAGCAATAGTACTTTAGGTAGAAAACAGTCAATATATTTATATTTTTCTAATATATTGACTGGGAATAGGGGAGGAATTTGGGAGAAACCAAGCATTAAATCTCTCCTCAAGAAGTTTAAGTAAACCCTTGTTGTCAATAATGCTGTCAAAAGAAGTTAGCAAAACACTTGGTGAGTATAGCTTAGGATGACATATGGACTGAGCCTCTTTATATCACACTAAATTGGTTAAGTAAAAGCTTGGACAGCTGTATCAACTTCCCCCAAAGTGTCTCAGAATCACAATCCTGCAATGAAGACAGGGAGACTTTACACTCCTATAGTGTTGCTTTGAAATAATAGAATGTCAAGAGCAAAGGAATCTTTAAATACATCATTGTGACTGACAATAAGAAAAATGCAGAATATGTGTGTTTGTATAAAATAAGTAATCAATATGCCTGTGTAATGGAGACATTAGCATTTTAATTACTGTATTAATGTAATTATGTAACGATGGAAAACACCATTCAGTCTTAAAGTAAGAAAGGACATGACTCAAATCATCAAGGGAAATTAGAAGAACTATTTGAAAAGAGAAGCAGTATTTGTAATATTAGAAATTACCAAAGCTTATCTATTTCAGGCCACGTGTTCTGTGCCTAGTGGTTCACTGAGCCACCAGAGAATGGAGAGGGGAAGAAAAAAGAGAAACTTCTCCTTGGATGTCTGAGAATGTCAGTTGCCTCGCCATCCTAGGCAAGTTATGAAGAAAAGGGAAACAGAAAACAGGAAATTGGAACAACAATGACTTTATTGTGTCAAAGTCCAACTTGGTTGATGGGCGAGCCTCCAAAGCAGCTCTTTCTTTCTACGCTAACATTTCGTCACTAAAGGGTATGTCTGTGGCACCCGCGGAGAAGACACACAGTGTTCATGGTGATTGTTAGTATTACTGACATCAATTATGTGCCTTACAATAGCAGAAAGAATTATCAGAGTATCACATTTCCAGGAAATGGAAACTGTGTAATTTTGCCGACCAAAGAAGTCTCTGTTTATCTTCTGTGTGTGCAGGTGTACATGGTCATGTGTACACACATATGATTGTATATGAAAAGTTTGTTTTTCTTAATCAATCTGTACATGGCTTCCTGATTGGAAAATTTTATTCTTTTTTTTAAATTTTTTTATTATTA
>LOEQ01001215.1:356410-376984 GCA_001685075.1 Bramus lutescens
TAAGTCAGTACCATGTCTCCGCCATTCAGATTTAAAGCATATATTAACTACACAGTCACTGTGACAAGCATCACCCATCATCATTTGCATCCAATCAGCTAATGACTGGCAGCTGTCTTTAGTATTCATGATAAGGGCAGCATTTTTAATGCAGAATGCTTCATGAGGCTTAAAATCATACTCTGTACGAACACATGGCAGACTGAAGTAGTCACAAATTTTCAAAGGCTTTCAAAGGAAGAAAGGAAGCAAACCCAATGTGTTGTCTCAGAAATCATTCTGAAATACAGGCTTTAAAGGCTTTCTAATCTTTTGCTAGACTTAAGTAATGCGACGAATTGAGAGAAGTCTTTTTACAGAACAATCTTCCCCATCTCATAATTGCTGAGGAAGTAACTGAAGTCAGAATTCTAAGCACTTTACAAATAAAAGGGGAAAAAAAAGCAAGAGGCCTGGACTGAGAGAGCTTTGTCTGTTTCAAAACGGAAGCCCCTGTCGATGACAACAGTCCTGAATTACAAAATGAACTATATTCTCAACCCTACCCATCATGTTTGAAAGCATCCCCCAGTACCTGGTTCATCAATAGCAAAATACTTCACTTTTCCTTGTCTCCTGCATTTATATTCTACTCGTAAACTGAATATAAAATTCAAGGACAATGACTGTAATATCTACTGTTCAATGTATCCTTTATTAAATGTTTTCTGTCCAGAAGGCACCAGTGTTAGTGTATATGTGGTATTTCTGTCATGCATGTATATATATATATGTGTGTGTGTGTGTGTGTGTGTGTGTGTGTGTGTGTGTGTGTGTGTGTGTGTGTGTGTGTAGGAATCTGAATAAGAGTGTGTATATGCACACATGTGGACGCTTGAAGACAACCCCATGTGTCATCCTCAGGGGCACCATACACCTTCTTGAAGATACTACCCCTCACTGACCTGATACTGACTGATTAGGCTAGACTCGATGGCAAGCAAGTCCCAGGGCTCTTCCTGTCTCTGTGTCCCCAGCCTTACTGGGATGACAAATGCAATGTCACCATGCTTAGATGCCTTGACATGGGTTCTGGGAATGATACTCATGTCCTCACAAGTGCAGAGCAAGCACCTCATTGACTTAGCCATTCTCCCCTACCCATATTGCATGGAAGAACCCCCAAATTTCTTCCACCTTATCTTATAGCCTATGTAGACAATCCATTCAGACAGCAACATCCTGATGAATGTTATGAGAAAGGCAATGAATAGAAAGAAGATAGGGGATCTTGTAAAAGAGGCACTGCTGTCATATAAAACAGGGTTGAAAAGCTCACATAATGCATCGTACTGACAATGGACCCTTCTTCTAAGCCCTGCGGAAGGCATAGTGCACCACACTGAGAATTTCTAAGAAAACACATTCCACACAGATGCAATGACAAAGACACAAGCTCAGGGCTCAGAGCTTATCAGGCAAACAGAAGGCATCAACACAGCTTTCAAGCCCAGCGGGGAACATGGGGAGGCAAAGCTACGGGACATGCATGCCTTCTCTGTGATTGTGTGTTTTTGCTTTGAAAGAAATGAGGAACGAGTGGAAAACTGTAGTGTATGGAATACTACACATGTCCTGATGTATTTCCAAAAATTCAATAGGATGATGCTTAAATAAAAACTAAAAGGCTGTCACAATAACATGTCAGGATGTCAGCTCAGACAGTAAAGAAACTGAAATGGTCTCCCATGTGAGAACAAGAAAACCGTGGATATAACAGTGGATGTCAGACAATATGGTCAGCTGATGGATAAATTCCTGAAGACACAGCATGAAGAAATTTCTGGTAGAACAGAGAAGGAATAAATGATAAAGGAACAGGGCAGGCACAAATAAGTCTTGGGTTCACAGTCATACTACTGGGAATATGGAGCTGCCAAGGGATGCATGGAAGAGAGCTGGCTGAAACATAGGAGGCCAAGTCTCAATTCTCTTTACTAATTCTGGTCAGCGAGATAATCACTTAACTACTCTTATTAAAATGCCTAAATGATACGCCACTTGTAAAGTGTTAGGAAGAAAGCATGGGGCTTTGGAAATCAAGGTACTTACCCGGTGGTGAACTATAGTGTTGAAGAAATGGCCAATACTTGAACTATACTGTGAAAACCCTGGTTTAAAAATCATAACCATCAGGCACCATAATAGTTAATGGTGAAAATGACCAATGTGGTTAAAATGCTTCTGCCTTCTGAGTGGCAGAGACAGCCATTTTGACCTCGGCATCTGAATATTACCTACCCTGTCTTTCAGCGTAATGGCATTTGACTGGATATTTTGAGTTTCGTAGATACTATTCCCCAGGCTTTCTCATCGAATGATGTTTTCAACAGCCTCCGGGGAAAGTATATGCAATCTCCTCAATATATCTTAGAGGGAATGGGTCCACCTACATTCTACCCTCCTCTCCCTCTTCCTGTCAGCTGGAGTGCTGATGTGTTAATGAGCCATCTTGGACCACATGGGCAGGGTGACCCCTTGAGATGGCAGGGGAACAAACGAGGAGCGGGGATCCCGCAAAGCCATGGCGCCAACTTATCAGTTTCTAGCTGTACATATTGAGATTACCACATGAAAGAATACAGCCTCTATCTTCCTGAAGTACCTCTTATCGGAGCCCTTTGTAATAGCATTTTAGCATGAAATTTAGCCAGAAAATTTTAATAAATCTCCAGGACAACACTGTGGTTTAAGTAACATGATGGGAGATTTGGTTTTAATTCCTTACCACGCATCAGACTGAAATGGCAAGAAAACCCACTGACAACACAGACTTGTTCTAAATGTGTATAGACCACCAAGGAAAAATCAGCTGAAAAGCCTTCTGCAAAAACTGCAACCTTTTTTCTCCTACAAATTCTTGGTTAGAGCTTTATCCACTCCTTAGAAAAGCCACAAGCGTGATTTCTCAAAGAGAACTGAAGAATTGCATCGCATGGAGCACATCAACTCTTCCTTCTATTCTGAAACCCAGGGCGGAGAGATAGCTCAGCAATTAAGAGTATTTTCGGCTCCTGCAGAGAATCTGGGTTCTGCACACGCAAAGGCAGGTCACATCTGTGTATAGTTCCAGTTCCAGGGAACCCGGTGCCCATTTCTAGGCATCCTCCCTTACCAGTCATGCACATGGTACATATAAATACATGTAGGGATTCATACATACACATAAAACATGTCATTCTTTCAAAAACTCTCTGCAGTTACTGAAAATTATAAACAGAAACAACTCCTTGGCATAGAAAACTGTGTGTATCCTTAATGAACTCCTGGCTTAATTTGCGATAACTAGACAAGGATGCCAAAGTCACTTTTGAGGATCTGGATCTATGGAAACATATCCCAATCTATTAAGAGGTCATTTCTTGTACATTTGGAAACATTTTGTCCCTTTGATATCTGTGGATCTTGATGCAGAATTATGTCAGAAAGAGAAGATCCAAGTTCAAATGTGTATCAATAGCTGTAACTTAAAGGCTACGTGAAAAATTACTTCAAAAAATGTACACTGTCAGGCACTAATTATTGTGATGTATTTCTACACTAATAAAAATGCATCTGATTTCCTTTTTTCTCTTATTTCAACCACTATCTAGATTGTCTTAACTGTGATGACATCTTTTTGTTCACCACTTTGTATTTTAACAAAAACAAGACTCTGCATTGGCAAAAATAATTTTTCTACTATGAAAGCAATAAAGAAAGGTATGATCCATAAATTCTGTAGTAAAAAGATTTTTCCCTTAAATTACTTTTAAAAATCATAAATTAAAATTAGACTAACTGACAGCCCCGGGCATATTTAACCTCTGCAAACCTTACAGTAACCAACACCTACACCTAAGACACAATAAGAAGACTCAGAGACAGCTTGCCTCCAAGACCTGTGGTCTTTCCTCATGCAGAGCTTGAAAAACCAGACGCAGTGTATATTTAAGTGAGATAAGCTTGACTTTCATCCTCCAGGGAGACAATTATTAATTAACATTTTTAAGTGCAAAAGATAGGCATTCTTCTAAGATCTTACGACAGCTTTTACTTCCAGTCAATACAAGTTCTATTGCTTCTTTGGAAACATAATCAGGAATGCTAGGAAATAGCTTCCTATTGCAAGCATGCAATGCTGAATATGTGCCTCAGTTGGTCCTACCCTGTGTCTCTACAAAAATAAGGATGGAAGGGACAGGGTTAACACAAAAAGGATCTCATCTGTAACAATGCTGTGAGAAGGCTGAAAGTGTCAAGTGTCCAGGCAAACACAGAAAATGAAGCATTTACCTTTGGCTGGGTTGACTTTTATCCCTGACCTATAGAGCATCTCCTCATTTTGCCAGTCTCTGTTCCTGATCACAGTCTTGAGTCCATAGAAGACAATTAACATTGCTGTGGCGTAAAAAACCAGGCTCTTGAGAAACCTCCTTTGGACTTTGACATAAAGGGCTCTGGCACCCACTGTGATCAGAAGGCAGAAGCCCATACTGGGAATATATAATACTCGCTCTGCAATTACAAAGCCGACATAGAAAAACAGGTTCGTGGCAGGAATGAAAGGTATTATCAACAAAGATAAGGACAGAATAACAATGTTCTCCGTGGACGGGAGCTGAGTTCTCTGTGATACGTTATTTTTAATACCATTCTCTGCTTTGGATGCAAAGTTGGGCTTAATGTCTGAGTTCCGGTACTCTACATCCGAGTGGCAGCTGTGGCCATTTGCATTCTGTTTGCCATTTGACACAGCTTTCCCATTGCACTCCCCGTCTACGCTTGCGTTCTTCAAACCACAGTAGGCAAGGAGTAAAAGTCCAGAATAGAAGGCCACAGTGTGTAGATTTCTCCAGTCGCAAATTGTTTTGAGAAGAGGCACAGCATCCATGGACCAATCGAAGCTCAGGGTGTCTGGGCAGAGCAAGAGCCAGAGGTTCTTGGTAGGCAAGTAGAAGAAGGTGAGTGTGCGAGCCAACAAGCTGTCCGAATCAGCTGCCGGGTTGTCGGAGTTGGAAAAGCTTGGTGGCTTGTTTCCCATCCAGTATAACCGGGCACCCAAGAGGCTGGTTCCCCAGAAGGTTAACAAGCTAATGCTGAGGAAGAGAGACAAGTTCTTCCGCTGAAAGCAAAAGAGAGGGATAAAAGTCAACATCAGCACCATGACTGCATCGTGATAACTTTTCATTTAACACTCCGTGCTGAAATATGTTTGCAAAGGGCCACTTAAAACACAGCCTTCAGGCTCAAGCGCACGGCTTCATTTGCATCTCTTTTTAAATACGCTTGGGGAAATTTCCATCCTCAAAAATGACTAGATTCCTAGGTTGTACATAGATTGACATAAATATCTTTTCCATCCACTTTTCCCATTCTAAAATACCAGTGAACAAAGCATCTACGTTCTGACCTCTAGAAGATGAATTGAACGCATTTCCCTCTCAGTATGAGGTGACAAGGAAAGAGTGGTGAGGGAGATGCAGCAGTCACCTAATGACTTTATTTTATATGTAGGTTTCATAGAGAAAGCAAAAAGCAGTCCCATCTGCTCAGGGCTAAGGCAGCAGGCCCTTTAGCCACATCCATGCCAGATTCAATGTCACTGTCTTGAATCTCCCTGCAGAAAGTATAAATCAGGTGTTCAATGGCCGACTACTCACACTGTCCCTACACTAGGAGCACATAATGTCTAATAACACTCCTCACAAGGATACTTTTTAATGTTTACAGTCTTTAACTTTTCATGAAGTATTTCCTTATTTTAAGAGAAAGAAGATTCTGAAATAAAAAAGAAAAAAAAGATGTTCTTAAGATTAACAAAAGTAAAACACAGCTGAGAGTGAAGCACTCTGATAATGTCAGAAAGACAGAGGCAGAGGCTAGAAGATCCCAAGTTCAAGACCCACTACAGCGACACAGATCCAGTCAGGGAGGCACCAAAGGTAGAGATGCAGGTCAGCAGCACTGTATTTGCTAAGAAAGGACATGGCCCTGCATTTAATCCCCAGTAAGCAACAAGGCAAAACATGGGTGACACCTAACTAGCTAAATCTAAACAGGGAGTAAAGGACATAGGAGAGGTAGACAGCACAGCCCCATGTTCTGATACACTTGTTCTAGCACCGTGGTGGGGTTTGAAAATGGAGAAACACCACACTATTTTCATTATTGTAGCTCTCTAACACAGCTTGAAGTTGGGGACGGTGATGCCTCCAGATGTTCTGGGGAACCTGCATAAGAACGAAATAGGCCCCTTGAATACAAGGGACAGCGGTGTGGCTTGGGCAGGATATGGGGTCACCAGCAGAGGGACCAGGATCTAACCATAATGCATGAACTGACTTTGTGGAGACCATTCTCTGTGGAGAGATACCCTTCCTCAGATGGGGGTGGGGGAGGCCTGGTCCTGTCTCAACAAGGTGATGGTGTGGACTTAGTTGACTTGCCAAGGGAGGCCTTAAGCTCTCTGAGGAGCAGATGGTGGGTGTTGTCGGGGGAGGACAGCAGGGGAATAAGAGAGAGGGGAACTGGGATGGACATTCAAGAAAAAAAAATAAAATTTAAAAAAGAAAGAAAGTGGGGAAATAAAGAATACTGTTAAAGGGACACTAAATCAGTAAGTTAATATTAAAATGCTTCCAATAGAAGAACTTCCAAGGCTGTGGGATTTCCTACCACATTTGAACTACTGTCTGGCAACTTACACATCTCTGGATGCCTTGGTGGTGAATGATAGAAAAGGAGATAGAAATGTGTGCTTCCAATAAAACCAAGTCTCTATGCAAATCTCTAGTCACTCATCCTTTGAGGCTTTTGTTCATAGTTTTAAGACCTTCATAAGTTTTAATCTCTTTTTCTGTTTTTTGTTATTTTTGTTCGTTTGTTTGTTTTGATAGAGTTTCTTTGCTTACCCCTGATTATTAGGGAAAACACTCTGTGGACTAGGCTGGCCTAGAACTCACAAAGATCCACCCACCTCTGCCTCCCTAGTGCCGAGATTAGAGATGTGTGCCATGACCCCCTGGTGAAAGTTTCAATTTCTAATTTAATTCCTATAGTTTGATTCATGCATAAATTGAAGTTAAAAAATTCCATTGAATCGAGTATTGAAATTCTTTTTTCCTTAAATGAAGATTCTTCTATTGCTGCTCAGGCATACCTAATAATTCGATATATTTGAGCCACAGCTTATAGATGGAGGTTACATAAAGGTGTGTGTTTTCATTTGTTCTTGGTCTAGTGTAACAAAACTACCCAACACTGTTGTTTCTGGGATGGACTAGATGGTGGCTCATACCATGTATAGTGGGATCTGATGCCCTCTTCTCCATAAATGGGTACGTGCGGATAGAGCACTAATGTATTTAAATCTATCTAAAAAAGAAAAGATGTCTATCTTTAAAAAATGTATAGGCCTGAATACAAAGACAACAAGCAGTGCCTCATAAATCAAAAAAAAAAAATAGAAGAAAAATTTTTTAAAATTTCAATAGAGCAGTATAGTAACAAAGGGCGGTCTACCATTCTGATTTAAAGCCATAAGGCACTTAAGAGAAACATTATGTATGCATGTACACAATCAATACAAATTGCTCCATAGTAATGGAGGCAAACAAAACATGCCGGTATACAGCGGCATAGCAGGTGAAAGTCAAGTTGCAAAATATGAGCATTAAATGATGGGCATACACATATTTCAAAAATCTGTCTGAGTCCAAATTCCTTGACTATTGCTGGTCTCCAACTGCATCCACGCTCCAGCAAACAACGCATTTACATACTCCTTATGGATGAGTAAAAGTTGAATGTGTGATCCCGCTCATCTGCTGACAGACAGAGGTGATCACAGAACTGGGCTATTGAAATAATAAAAAAAAACCGATATTATAGCAGCATGTTTGATCAGAAGAAAACCTGAGAACATTAACGCATGACAGCGGCACACTTACACTAGAGTCCAAACTTGCCTTTTAAAAATATTCAAAAATGCCAACAATATGCATTCGGATTGTTGAAACAGGAATCTTATGTGCCAGGTTCTACACTTTGTTATTTTATTTATTATAGTTACTATAACATTTATAATTTATATTAGTTTCCCATTAAAACATTTTCTTTCCTAATGATTGTTTGGTGGGTAGCTCACTGGGTCACAACACAGTAGATCCCTGATTGGCTTCAAACTTACTATGAAGACCAGGCAAGCCTGGAACTGAGACAGATCTACCTGTCTCTCCCTCACATTTCCTGGTACAAAAAGCACGGGCCACTATGCCTAATTTTTCATGTTCTACCAACACATAGAACTACTTTGTCATGCTTACCAGGATTTTTGATAGAAAACCCCTTAAACTGACAAGAACAATCCAAACATTTGTTTTACATCTGATTTCCTCCAACTAAAACATCTAGGAATCCTCAGAGCCTAAGATTTGTTGGCACTGAGATAAATGATTAACTAACATCGACCCTCAAACTGTTCAAAGCCATTTCCTACTTGCATTTATGTCAACATTTTAAACTTTATTAAGTCAAATTATTATTCCCAATGCCACCCGGAAAGTCTCATAGAGAAAACAGTATCCATATGACACGAAAACATCATATCTCAAAATTTGACTGCGGCTACACACAGAAATGCAGCCTTATATCTACCTCTTGATGACTATGTTCACGGTCTGTGTACCTTCTGTGGGTCAATCCATCTTTGGCCCCACTCCCCTCTACCCATGTCCACATCTCCATGTAAATCAGTTTCATAAATTCCACAGCAACATCTTTTTTTTCTTGATACAAATCCACTGTAAGATAGACATAAACATGGGGAAAGTAATGCATGCTCGACTCACGAATAAACAACTTGGACAGAGGGTTTTGCCAGCTAAGAAACAGACAGGTTTTCTACAAGATTTAAACCACCTATTTGCTTACAGAATGGCATAGATCAACAATATGGACCAAAACATGCTCTTGATCCTTTACAAACTTTTTCTTTAAATTGACAAGGAAAATTAACTCTAGTCTCCGTACTTGTCATGGGAAATTTGTAGAAGGAGTTTTCAGAACTACCAAGATACAGAAAAGCCAACCAATGGAAAAAAAGCCATGAATATAAGGTTTGCAGTTGACAAATTTTCCACTTGAGTCACACACTAAACTAATAAAAGAGCAAAGCCATAACTTAATAGACAAATTTGTAAAATTTATCTTGAAACATCAAAATGATTACATTACCTATAGCCAAAAGAACAGGTAACAGGGAGACCTTGACCTAGTCATTTGTGTTGGTACTTTTGTGGAGCCCTTGGATCCTTTGAGAAGAAAAGAAAAAAGAAAAGAAAAAGAAAAGAGAAGAGAGACAAAATGAAATTAATCCATCTAAAACAGCTCCCTCCGTGGTTCATGTGGAAACTTCTCCTGAAGAACACAATTTCAACCTAGTCTTCTGAGCTCAGATTTTCGGGGACATAAAAGAAAATGAAAAGAAATACGTAAATCTCAATGAAACAAAAATGTAAACATTCTGTCTTGGAGTATTACACGAGACTCATTTTTGGCAAACTAATGAGAATAAATTACTTAAGCATAAGGCTCATTTAATTCCAAATTAAGCCCTTGGCAATGATAGTGCTTCTAAGAATAAAGTAGATAAAAATCAGTTCCCGAAAGCCCTAACAGAGAAAAGGTTCTGCAGACATAACAAACCACACGTCATCTATTTTGTATCTGGCATTTAACGCTGAAGTCACAGCTTTCCTTTTATCAATAACACAGAATTTCTCTTAGACTTTCTCTTGCCCCAAATTAAGTCTCACTGGATCTTTACCTTGAAACATGCATACAAATCCACCATGGTTTGAACATGTGACAAGAGAGAAGACATGTATAAAAGTATAATCTGGAATTATCTCATCCTAGAACATATTTCTGTGCTTAATCAAAGTTTTTTGTTTAATAAAGTTGTCCATGAAGAAGTCTGTTTAAAATAAAAAATAAGTTGCCCTAGTAAAGGGCTGCTATGTGTGATGAGGAGTCTTTTTCCCCACACCCATAAATGGAGAAGATGGAAGAAGTTTTGTGTCTGGTATCATAAAACATGCAAAGACTCTCAAAAACTGGTCTTTGTCAGCGTATGGGAGGTAAGAATTTGAAGATTGGGGTAATAAAACTTTTTTATTTAAAGAGCATTTATTTATTATGACTCTATAACACACAATAATGTTTCCCAACAGAAGTAATTAGTACATCAGCTAAACATAGAATTTAGCATAATAAATCAATGATAGATTGAAATTCACCTATGGCAATTTAGAGATTATAATTCACTAAACAAAGTTTTCATAGAAGGGGAGAGTGGGCATAAAAATCTAGATATCAGAGCACATTGAAGGCATCTGAATTAATGGAACATGATTCTCTAAGACTAATATTATGCATATTTGATTCAGTAAAATAGGTGAGGTTTTCCACGTATATGAGTGTACGTGTGTGTGTGTGTGTGTGTGTGTGTGTGTGTTTGTGTGTGTGCAAGCAAATATCAGTATGTGCATGTATATATGGTGTGACCCAACTTGGACATCCACTGTATTCCTCCATTACTCCACACCTTATTTGTTTGAGACAGTGAGTCACTAACTTGAACTTACTGATTAGCAAGACTAGGTGGAGATTAAGCCTCTGGGATCCCCCTATTTGTTTCTCAGAGCTAAGACTGTAAGTGTGTGCCACCATGCTAGGATTTTATTCATGGGAATCTGAACTCTGGTTCTCATGCTCAAACAGCAAGCAATTTACCCACTGAGCCATCTCCCTAGTCCTCTTTCTCTTAACTCAATTATAATCAAACTATTAGCCAATTTGAAATCCCTCATAATCATTATCTATCCATTGGACACTAGGTATAACAATGATCATTTCATTTGAAATAAAGTTGTCGGGAAAAAGAAATCCAAGAGGACCATGTAGCATCACAATTGGAATGTTTAATAATTTTACTTAAATTCTTGTCAAAACATTTGCCTATTCACGTCTTAAGTGATTGTTATCTTGTATCTGGATCTTTGCTCTCTAATACAACTTTATGAGAGAGAGAGAGAGAGAGAGAGAGAGAGAGTGTTTGAGAGCTTCTTGGCCCAATTCTATGATTCTAGAGTTAGAACAGAAAATAATCAAGATAAGCTTAGAGCAACCTATGCTCAATACATACCTAGAGTAACAGTATGAAGGAACTCATCTGGAGTAATTTGAACAAAAACAAGTGAAATAGGATCAGTTTTAACTTAATACAAAGTATAAAATATGATGAGTCAATATGGTGCATTTATCATGGATCTGCTTTTGTAAAGGAATTCTAAATAAGTTGTATGCATATCATACTTACAAAGAAGGAGAGTATAATTCTCACTCACAACTAAATGTGACTTGGACATAACAGTTTCCATCCCATAACAGTATCAAAGCTGGAGTATTGGAAGGAAAACTCTTTACTGTTGAGAAATGTTAAAAACCAGTCTCTTAGAGGTGACCAAGAAAAGGTGTCTCTAACAATGACATCATGCTGGAAGCGTATATCCTTGATATGATGTAACGGAACTGGGACTCTGGGACTGTACCTTTCCCCTCAAAATTCAAAGCAGTCTAACTCGTTTTTAGAAGGCAAATTCAAAATGAAGACAATGCCTACAAAATAGCTAACTAGGAATCTTCAGAACTATCAAAAGCCAGAGTTTCAAAAACTGTCATGATCAAGACCTTTTGAAGCTACGACAAATGAATGTGATGTTCTCTCTTACATGGCGTGGGGAAACAGCCGTGGATGTTGGGATTAAAGGGGTTATGAATAAGTTATAGGCTGTTGTTCCTATTTTATCTGTATCTGAATGCAAGATAGTGCATGAGGCTGTGATTTAACGTCTAGATTTTTATTTACTTAATTGTTCATCTATTGGTAAACTTGTACCTACTCCTAAAATAACATCTATTTTTTAAAAAAGTAAAAGCTAAAGCTCTTCAAAACCAAATGAAATTAAATAGGTAGGCTTTGCTACACCAGCATCTAAAAGCTGTCAGCAAAGAAAAAAATTATAAATTAACGCCGCAGTAATATTTTTACAGCTTCCTACATGGACTTCAGTGGAATTCAGGTTCACTGACCACAGCAGTTTACATGTCAGACAAGGTGACCGTAATTTAAAATTGTTTTTCAACTTGCTCTGACACTCTACAGAATTTGCAGTGTAGTATAGAATCCTAATCGAAGGTAAATATAGGGGGAAATACGCTTCTAACCCTATTGCTATGGTGTTTCTGTTGGCATGGTGACCCATTCTTCCTCATTAAGCTAACGTGGGGAAATTAAGCAGTTAGCACATTTCTTGCGTACCCATGGCAAGGTCCTTCAACAGCTAACTATTTGCAACTGAAGGACCCAAAGAGTTCAATTAGTGGGACTGCATGGGTGTGCCACAGCCCCTAACCCACTGCACGAATAGCGGGCTTGTGAATGCCAGCCTCTTGAGTAATCTTGTTTAGCTTCAAATAAGAGGTTTAATGCTTCCCACTGGGCAGTGTGCTATGGTCAAATCAAGTTAGCTACAAAACAATCCCGCCTTTATGAAGAAAATATATGAATAAAATACCCTCTGTTGCCTAAGAAACAACATGGACAAAAAAAAGATGCTTCACACAGAAGTAGACACCCCTTTTTAAAGAATCAAAACATTTTGGGTTGTACTGGACCCTTTCAACATATTTTAAATATAACTGAAGGGGAAATTATAAAATCAAAAGCGCTCACAATTAATTGAATTGGGAAATTCTATCTCCTCTCAACCGGGGAAACCCCTTGCAAATGCATTTCTAATGCCAATGAATTAAACTGCAACATTAAAAAAAACCTCTGTGTGGCTTCCGTGCCACAAACTACCCCATTATGAGATGCATCCCAGTCTCATTAATGAGGTAAGCATGGGAGCCTAGCATTTTGCAAACATAAAGAGACAAATTATAATGAGACTTAACTCAGTGGGGAAGCTGCCATACAGCCCTCTTCTCTCAAAGATATCATAATAGACAGCTACTTAATGAGTGTGGGAGTTTTCCTATACAAATACAAAAGACACCATATGCAAAGGAAAATTTTATACATACAAATACTGCTAAATATGCCTAGCTACTTGATCAGTGTTCTTAAGAGCATAATTTCAATGTCTTGTTTTTCCATTTGATGATGGTAAATATGGAGTATTCAATATCTAGGGGCCAAGTGACTTTGCTGTTTCTTACAAATGAAAAATGCAGGCTTTCATTTGGATGCATCTTTAAGCATCTTACATAAACCTTGTCTTATCAAAATGTCAGCTTATAAAGTAACAATAGTTATCTTGGTTGGTGTAACTGAGGCAATCTGAGTTTCTGCAAGAAGGTTTTCACATGGGAAAGCATGCGTTTTATCATCCTTCCAGTGGATAGCAGGTGAGCCTATGAGGAAGTTCCTGCACTGTGCTCTGGCCCGGGGGTGGGGGTGGGGCGCATCCTCGCCATCAGTCATTCCCATCAGACTTGGGCAGAACTGGAAACGACAGGGCTACTGAGGACAGGTGATCCCTATAACTAAGCAAGAAGTGGGTTGCCACCTCGTTCCCCCCACCCAACCCCAGCTGAACAAACAACAACAACAAAAAAAAAAGCTTCTAGGACATCAGTCAAAAAAAGCGGGTTTACTGATGAGTGGATTCTGGCTCAGAGGGAAAAAATAAAGTGTGGACCATTTGGTTTGTTCTCTCTAATACTGAAGATGTATTAGGAGCAGCAAAGGTCTGATGTATGGATCTGAGATGTCCTTGCCTACTCACTTCAGAAAATGCCTTAAAAACAAAACCTAGGCATGGATAATACAGGGAAAGATGAAACAATAACCGGCAGGAAAGGATGCGGATCCTTCGGGCTGAGACATCATGTTATTCAGGAGGTGCGGCTTTCAAAGCGTAAAACAGTCATCCTAGATGATGATATTTATGTTATGAATAAATGGGATCAAATCCCCAAAGCACGAACACGCACTTCAGTGTGTTCTATTACTCAGACAGAACTAATCATGAATGGTAAGCCACACAATACATTCCCTCACTGTATAAAGTAGTTACATAGTTCATGTTATATAGCAATAGGAAATATTAATGAAGCTGCCAAGTGGCAATGGGTCAGATGTTTAGATACAAATAAAGACATAAAACATTTGACATTCAAGTTCCAATTTGATAGCATCTGTAAGGATACATATTTTTTTCCTTGCCAGAAACATTATGGCGCTAACACATTTTTTGAGCCTGCTCCTGGTAGCTTCTCAGTGGATGAAATCCTCCTGTAACTGTTGTACACCCGATTCCTTTCCTCCATATTTTCTGAGGTGAAATTCAAACTTGATCACATACTCATTTCAAAAATTCTAATATGGAAATTTTAATGTTCTGAAAGTTCATGGGCAAACTTCTCCGGAAGATGGGTTAACAGAAAACTTGAAAACTGTGAAGTTCCTATAAAACTTGGTGCTTTGACCACAATTTGAATGCAACTTCAGTGTAATACAGAAGCTTCACTACCTCAGAGATTAACTACAAAAAGAATTAGGCACTTATTAAATACCTATTTCTAGGGCCATTAAAACCCTCGCTAGTAATCTCTCTTTTTAATCATGCCTTTGCTGCTAACATTAAAGTACTAGATTTCAAGTGATCTCAGATTGAGGTAAAACTTGGTATTTCTTCATTAAGATTCATACCTTTCTTTTTTTAATGTTATCAACTGAAAGCCCCATTAAATGAGATTTACTAAGTCTCTCGTTAATGTTCAAGACATATTCGGATAATTCTTTCAGCCTGACACCACTCCAATTAGCCCTAATCATTACCATGCCCTAATTATTTAGAATTAAATAAACTGAACTTACACGTGCAAACAGTTTGCAAATCACCCCACATCCACTTCTCTTTTCAAGCTAACTCACAAGATTAGACAACTTGTTTTAATAGATTATTATCATTGGCCTAAGTCCAGAAAGCATTTGTCTAGTGGGAATTCTGTCTGCTTTAACAGTTGTGGTTTAGTGGACGCTCTCCGACTGAACTGTCAATCATTGTTTGACTGGCTCATAGCCCTTAGAACCCTGCTGAGAGACAAGCAAGAAGTTTTGTCAGGTACATGACTGGCACTCTGCTAGCTTGGATTAAGCAAAGGGCAAAGGGGAGTGGAAGGAATCAGTTTTTTAAAAACCTTACGGGAACTTACTTACTTAAACCGCTTTTGTTTAAAACCTGTAGTTGCAGGGTGCCCTGTGCCACGCCTTGCTGGGCACCTTCAGTTCAACAACATTCAGAAATACAAATATTTTGTGCAATTCATGCCAAGCTCAAGTTAAACAAGAACAAAGGATGTGAATCATTAACACAGATTGTACTATAAATTCTAATTAATATTATGAAAATGATGAGATAATCTGCTTTAGACCCAAACAGCATTAGTAGGAAGTTTTAGTTTTGCGTCAGTTCCCATGATGGCTATTAAACTAAACATGCCAGAAATTTAACAGTATGGATTGTAGTTCCGAAACCCATTTATGTTTTATTTTGTTCCATGTTTTAAAGCAATCTGTACTTTCAACAATGGAAACTAATGCAAGTCATCCGATTGATATGGTGAAGGGAACACAGATTAAGCTCTACTACAGTGTTCTGGGAGAAATTAGATACTATGAGGAAAGGGAGAATTGGACATAATTGCCTAATGAATTCAAACACCTGTTAAGTAATTTTACACCTCCCAGATGACATCCTGGCATCTAGCGGAGACAGGCATGTCTAGAAAACATTCCATTCTCTAATTGTATCAATTGTGGGATGTGCTAGTAATTACTTATTAGTAGCAGCAACACTAATTATGAATATTTTTCAAATATTTCACATAGTATATTTATATGGGCAATACCGAGCAGTTCTTAGCAAACACTTGTGGTATCTGTCAAGTTTGTGAATTCAGTCTGTCATAAAAAGGCAGGTGGGATCCAAGGAACTCAAGGTTAAATGTGTTACACAGAGTCCCACAGCTAAGAGGATGAATGGAAGATTTCAAAACCAGGACTGAAGAAACGGCACAGTGGTTAGGAGCACCAGCTGCTTGCGGAGGACCCCGGTTAGACTCCCACCACCCACATGATGGCTGGAAGCCACCTGTAACCCCTGTGCCAGGAGATCTGGTGCCCTCTTCTGATCTCTACAGGGAACTCTGCAGGCAAACAGACATACAGGTAGATAAAACAATCATGTAATCAAAATAAAGATATAATTTTATAAAGTATTTCCAAACTGTTCTTCCATTCTAAGTCCAAGGATGTCAGCTTTAGCCATCAAAACACTAAGTCCATATTTCACCCTTCCCACCTCTGTTTTTGCCAAACTCCAGCTCCTCAGACTACACTCTCTCTGGCTGAAGGTAGTGTTGTCTGACAAAAAAAAAAAAAATCTTTACTATTCAATTGCAAAACCCTCCTTTGAGCCGTATTTTCTTAGTATTCAAAATTTCAAAGTATCTACAACACTACTGTGCCGTTTTTCTAGGCATCAACCTAATTCACATATTTAGGCCTAAAGCTACCAATATCCAGCCATTCACCTTCCTCTCCAGAATAAACTTTGCTTCTCCAGGCTATATTAATCTCCGCTTCCTCCAAGCTCTCCAGTTTTCAACTTGTACCACTTACGAGAAAAATACCAAAGAAAGGAAAGGTCAGATCTTCAGTTGTTATAAGGTCCAAAGTAACACTAAGCATATAATCTTATTATCACTTTCTTACAGAAACAAATCTCACGGCTCTCACAAGGACAGTTGCTCCGGAAGGGAGAGAACTTGATTCCAGTCATCTTTTATACCGTGTGTGGTAACTAGGCAAGAACCGGCCCATAGAAGGCAACTAACCTTAGATGAACGAGTGTGCAAATGCCTCAATTGACAAACAAATAACAGTAAAGGAAACAGTTTAGACGGGGCCAGAGAACAACTGGACGTCTGTCGGAATCCAAAGATGGGGATCAAGGATCCCAATTCAACCTGTGTCCTGTGTCTCTATAACCAAACAACATGTACTAATTATTCTATGTTTCTTTGGCTGCGACTCCCCCAAAAATCTTAAAGGAAAAACATTAGCAATAAATTTGTAAGCTGTAAATTGCACCTATTGACCCTTACTCACTTAGCAGCCAATGTGGTTATTAGGATATTTCCTAACATCAGTATTTATGTTGAAGGTAATTTAATTTTCCTTAATGTATTCCAACAATAGTGAGGCCTATTTATTGAACACAGCCAATTAAAACTATAAAAGGGTCACTTCCAAAAGGTAAAAAGTTCTTGACTTAATGAGAAAAAAAAATCGTATGCTGTGGTTTAAGTTCAGCAGAAGGTGTGACTCTTTGGCCTGTGACATTGTGGAGAAGAAATGAGATTTGTGTGCGCTTTGCTGTGACCCGTCAGGGAAAAAGGCAAAAGTCAGGACCACAGTGCGAGGAGGTGTTTCCTTAAAGCAGAAACATCATGGCATGTGGGGATGCGTATCAAAATAACACAGTATCTGTAAGGTCTGGTACCATCTGTGCTTCCAAGCCAACCCCAGGGGACTTGTAAATTATCACCTGTTGGCAGGGAGATGCCTGTAGAAAGAGGCTTTTCTACATTAGAATTTTTGAACTTAACATAGCTCCATGCTTGCTTTTACGGCTCTGTTTCCTTAATTTACAATTTTGCTATCAGTTCCTTTAACATTTTGCTATTCTTCCCCTTCATGGACACAGTATTAACTTGAGATTTAAAACAAAGAAAACCATGAAAGTGCCTTCCCTAGATAAACCCTACCCCTCACAGCAGAAATGTGATATTTTGTTTGTGCTTTAACAAATAAAGCTTGCCTGAAGATCCGAGTGTGGAGCTAGCTGTCCTAGTTAGCCACAGAGGCCAGGCAGTGGCGGCACACACCATTAATCCCAGCACTCGGGAGACAGAGGCAGACGGATTTCTGTGAGTTCAACTCCACCCTAAAATAGAAACAGAGCTCACATCTTTGATCCCAGCACTTGGGATCACAGGCCATTAATGCCAGCACTAGGGAGGTGGAGACAGGAGTGATATGTCTGGGAGAAGGGAGGAATATAAGGCTGGAGGAGACAGGAGCTCAGGATTGAGTCTGAGGACTTGGAGAGACAGAATACTCCATTCGCTCTGAGGATTTCGTAGAGGTAAGAACTAGTGGCTGCCGCTCTGCTTCTTTGATCTTTCAGCTCTCACCCCTAATACCTGACTCCGGGTTTTTATAATTAAGACCGATTAGAATTAGTGCGACACAGAAATAATTTCCAATACATTTTAAATATACCTAAACTATGACGCTGAGCTAACTTCCTAAACCATAGGGCTATATTTAGTCATTAGAGGAGAAGAGAATTGTGTTGCTTTGTTGCTTCATTAATTCCCTTGGGGGACATGAATGAATGCCTGCTCCACCAAGCAAGATCAACAACAAGACCAAGGTAATGATTCTACCAAAGGCACAACTTTGGGAACAAAGAATTATTTGGACTCAAGGCTTCAAAGTTTCTCATTCATGGTCTTTAAACTCAAAGCAGGCAGTGATATTTTATTTATATTTTAATAAACAAAGCTTTCCTGAAGATCAGGGAGTAAAACAGCCACACTGGTCAGCCTTACAGACCAGGCAGTGGTGGCACACAACTTTAATCCCAGTAACCACACTCGTTAGCCACAGAGGTGGTAGTGGTGCACACCTTTAATCCCAGCACTACAGAGGAACATGGAGGGAGGAGAGCGGTCTCAGCTCAGTCTCAATCTGAGGCTCCTTAGAGGCAGGATTGTCATTTCCATCTGAGGCAGAGGTAAGAGCCAGCGGCTGGTTGCTTTGCTTTTCTGGTCTTCGGGTGAGTGTTATTTATAAAAATACAAATGAAATATCACGACATAAGCATAGAGGCCTGACCTCAACATTGTGGCAAGGATGACATAGCAGAGCAGAGCAAGTCATCCCATGACATCCAGAAAGCAGGAAAAAGAGAGTGGAAGGGTCCAAGGCTACCTGGATACTGCAGCATGGCTCTACCTCATAATCAATTCAGCTAGAGACTGAATGAAGTAACTCATGGTAAAGTTAGAGGCCTCAGAATCCAGTTAAGCATCCATTGCACCCCTTGCTGGGGACGAAGCCTTCAACCCACTACCTTCCGCCGACACACTTCAAAACCGAGCCCAAACCAGGAGGAGGGCAAGTTCACGTTGAGCTTTCTAGATACGATTCTTTCATTTTTACTTGAAAACTTAATTTCAAAATTCTAATTCTAGTTCACAGCTGCTGTGGACTTTTCCAGGTGGTGAGATAGCCCTGAAAAGGACTTCTGCTCACTTGGGCTTTAAGGGGGCAGTCCTTAAGGGAGTTTACTTTGATTGTTTGGAATAAATTCACAATCTTCAGGAGAAACTCAGTGCCCAGTTTAGAGTTAACTTACTTTCGCATCTACAGGTGATGGAGATCCTAATGCAAAGTGTGATCCCCTAAGAACGCTGAAAAAACCTGGAGTAAGAAAATAAAGCTTCAGGGGCTTAGTATAGCCTGGACAAATTACAGGGCTCGAAATCCCAGAGTCCTCAAGCATTAAGGTCAAAAGAGAAAGGCAAAGCCTCATTTATTAATTTTAACTTAAAACAAAGAACACCCTCTCAATAGACCGGTTAAAGGCCCAAATGGAATTACAAATGAATGCAAACAAGCTTTCTAAGATGCACGCAACTTCAGTAAAATGGAATGATTTTCATCACTGAACTGAACTTGGGAGAATCCGATGCCTAACACATGCCTGTGTATCAACGACATTACTCGAAAGATCAGATGTCTGCAGACTGTAGCCCAGGACATGGCCACACTCATTTGTTGGCAGTGCCACCAGCCTCAGCTCTGGCTCTCGGGGCAGAAGACATGAACAAGTGGTTTCTGCCAGAGAAGACCACACACCTGTGAGATTCTGCAGTGAGGATGTTGAGCTTGATGCTTAGGTTAATATTATTTCCTTGAATATTTTTAAAATATGCAATAAATAAAGGAAAATTAATTCTCATACTTAGGAGAGTTTTTTTATATGTTTTTATAGTGTTTATGTTTATACTGTTTTACATGAAGAGAATAAAAGATTAAAGTCAACTTCTGATTGTAAAAATAACACACCTAATGTAAAAATGACACATTTATCAAGTATTGGAAAGGGAGATCCACTCACAAGAGATTATATTTTAGACAACCTATCAAGTTTTAAATCTTCTGAAGATCATGGAAAAGACAACACTATCACATTAAAATGGATGCCCAACCATGCCACAAGGACATGTGCTCAACTGTGTTCATAGCAGCATTGTTTGTCATAGCCAGAACCTGGAAAAAACCTAAATGCCCCTTGACTGAAGAACGGATAAGGAAAATGTGGTACATTTACACAATGGAGTACTACA
>LOEQ01001215.1:377020-389632 GCA_001685075.1 Bramus lutescens
GGATGGAACTAGAAAACATCATTTTGAGTGAAGTAACCCAGACCCAGAAAGACATTTATCACATGTACTCACTCATAAGTGGTTTTTAAACATAAAGCAGAGAAAACCAGCCTACAAATCATAATCCCAGAGAATCTAGACAACAATAAGGACTCTAAGACATACATGGATCTAATCTACATGGGAAGTAGAAAAAAACAAGATCTCCTGAATAAGTTGGGAGCATGGGGACCTTGGGAGAGGGTTGAAGGTAAGGGGAAAGGCCGGGAGGGAAGCAATGAAAAATTTAGAGCTCAATAAAAATCAATTAAAAAATTGGACACAGGGTACTGTCCTTTTAAATATAAATGTGTTGCTCTGAAACACGCAGCTCTCCGGCTCACAGTTCATACTTGGTTTTCACATAACTTTTTTATAGGGCTGGGGATATAGTTCAGTTCATAGAGTGTTTGCTAATTATGGGCAAAGTCTTGAGTTTGGTCCCCAGTACAAGATAAAACAAGTGAGTGGCACACGCCTGGATTCTCAACACTGGGAGAGAAGGAAAATCAGAAGTTTAATGTCATCCTTTGTTGACCACGTAGCAAGTTTAAGGCTTACCTGGGATGCAGTCACTGTCTTTAAGGTAGTGAGGGTGGGACAAACAAAAGGAATATTGATGAAATATTTTAGGGTCTGAAATCTTGTTCCTGGAAGTGGGGAATGTAATATCTGCACAAGAAATGCATCTTTCCAGTCTGTTTATTACCAAGACCAACAACGTTATAATTTTACAAAAGAAATCCACTAAAATTATTTTTAAAACTGTGATTAAAAAAATAGAATGATAACATTTGTCTTTGAGGCCTCCTCAGGCAGGTTCCTATTAGTAAAATACTCTCCTGGAGAGGTTAAATGACTTGTCGAAAATTATACAGCCAGGCAGAGGCAAAGCCTGTGTGAGAGGCAGGGCTCCTGATTAGAACTGTATGGTTTCCGTCATTATGTCATAAGGCCATACTTTTCCCAGCATGTTCCCTTTATCTGTAAAATCACAACTTCTCTCAAATGTCTAACATTTTTCAGAGGCTTTTTTGTAATTAATCTAGGGAAAAAATACAGCTGGATGCAGAGATACAGGTTCAAATGACCTTTATATAAATCTGATATAAATCAGCTAATGTCTTAATGGCATATTAAATTTTTATAGAATCATTCTCCCATAATTAACATGATGTTATTGCTCTTTTAAAGTTGCTCAGAAGTGCATTTGAGTCCAGGAAAGTAGCTTGGCCATATTCTAGAGTGGCCATTTCTCTAAAGACATAAAGAAATAGTCTATCTTTTCATAAATGTGTTTAGGTTGTCTAAAAATATGCTTTCATTCTTTTTTTCTAAATAGGTAATGAGATGGAAATTAGTTTACTCGAGATTTTCCAACACCTTTCTTCTTTGACAACAGAACACCGAGTCACAGGTTTTACAAAAGCCAGTTCTCATTTTAGTTTGAAATACAATAATTACTGCTGCATGACAAGACACATATAAAACAAATATATGAGGGAAAGCAAGAGACATTCACTCTCTTTCATGTTTATATTGTGAGCCACTGACACTCATTGGAAAACAATTGGGCTACAGGCACCAAATGCACAGCCGGGAGAGCAATCAAATCCTGACATAAGATTCCAGCTCCAGAAAATTGTATTTATCTGGGAGCCCACAATTTATCATTGTTTTGGAAAACCAAATTAGGGATCCAAGCATTCTGACCCATACACAACCAACAAAAGAATACTCTGATTGCTCAAACCCCATCACAAATTTGTTAAACAATAAATAAGACAGCCAAACATATCAAAGACACCACTAAACGCAGGCGCATTTTACAGACTCTAAGCATGTTTACTGACCCGCATTGTTTGAGGTCAAAACTTTTCCCCATAGGCCTTATTAGAATTTAAAAGTCAAACAAGAACAAACAGAATCCTGCATCTATGAAACAGTGATATCTACAAGTCCAAAGTTCCTACCCTTAATTGTATTTCAAGATTAAGCAATAGTGCAATACCTCAGAATTGCACTCAAAGCCGGTAACTGGGTGTTTAATTAGACCATTTTGATGGTATTATGAGTTATGTCCCAAAAAGCAAGCAAAAACAAACAAAAAAGGCCTGACATGAAATAACATGAAGCAATCTATAGTTTTCATTTCATTTACCATAAACGTTAGCATTCTTCTTCATGGGAAGATGAAATGTTCCTTACTATAAAGTTGTATAACTCAGAGTTCATATGCTCTGTTATTACGTTTGAGTAATAATTTTAAGTGAGAATCACATCTACCCTCATAAGTTTTATAGATGAAGTAAGGGAATGTGAACTGTTTTAAATATATATTAAATATATAGAGACATATATATGTACATATACATGCACAGAAAAGTATTCTCTATGTGAACAGGAGAGATGGTTTGGCAGTTAAGAACACATACCAAGAGGAAATGAAGGACACCATGAAAACAAAGCCCTCTAAATCAACAGGATCCATACACATAAAGAGATGGAGGCCGCATGCACAGAGCTTGCATGGGTCTGCACGTGTTGGGGCCCTAGAGCTAAAGGGAGAAGCGGGCACATGTCTTCGTCCCCAACTCAGAAGCAATCTCCAGTGTGTAACTACTGGCAAATGAGAATTTAATTTCCTTTAAAGAAGTCTCCTAGGAAAACAAATGAATTCAATGGCATCTTTGGAGGCTCCATGTCTTATAATGTCCTGTCAAGGTTCTTCCTTTTCTATTTTTTTAATTTGCCTTATTGTTTTTAGTGTAATTTTATTTATACAATTCTTTTCTTCTCTCTCTTTCTATCCTACATGTCCTTTGAGTACATGATGACTTCCAGTTTAGTGTTTATATGGGATTCCGGAGTATACGAACAAGTGGGCCTCTGACCCGTGCCTTCTCTTGGGCTTTTTTTTTTCCTTTTGTGTATTTGTTTGTCCAATCCCAATGTGCCAGCCTTTGCTTTATCTTATGTTTTATTGTATTATTGTCCCACAGAAGCCTGTTTGTTTTCTAATGAGAGACACAAAAGGGGTGGATCTAGATGGGAG
Organism: Bramus lutescens; assembly: GCA_001685075.1. Lineage (NCBI taxonomy): Eukaryota > Metazoa > Chordata > Mammalia > Rodentia > Cricetidae > Bramus > Bramus lutescens. The sequence continues at coordinate 380,115 of LOEQ01001215.1, forward strand.
AGGAGGTGGGGGGAGTTTGGAGGAAGAGATGGAGAGGAAAACATAATCAGGATACACTACGTGAGGGGAAAAAAAATCTATTTTCAATAAAAAATAAGGGAAGGGGGAGGGAGGGAGGAAAAGAAAGCACACAGCTGCTATTGAAGAGAAGCTGTAGTCAGACAGATCACAACTGCCTATAACTTACAAACACTTATAGACACAGAAGCACACATAGACACAATTAAAAACCAAAGGAAATCTGTTTTAAAGTATTCTCTACAAACCACACTAAATAGGATTCTCACGGCACACACACACTATCTGCATCCTAACACTGCAATAATACTGTGAGGAGGGATGAGCAAACGACAGCTCAGAGAGATAAGGACAGGGACTTGCTGGCCAGCCTGTCTAGCCAAAACAGCAGACTCCAGCTTAACTGAGAAACTCTGTCTCAGATAAATTAATTGGAAAGGAATGGAGGCAAACACTAGGAGATTGCTGGCTTTCACATTGTGGACACACACTCATGTACATGGATTTGAACACATATGTGTACACATATGCATACACTACACACACATACACACAAGAAAGCATGTGACATCTGTCAGTCATAAACACACTGAATGTTAAATAAGAAAAAGAGTACCTGAGTTAAAACCAAATAAGTCTTTAATTAAAAAATAAAATTAGGGGCTGGAGAGATGGCTCAGAGGTTAAGAGCATTGCCTGCTCTTCCANATAAATAAATAAATAAATAAATAAATGAATGAATAAATAAATAAATAAATAAATGTTAAAAAAGAGGACCCAGGTTTGGTTCCTAGAGCACATGTGGTGGCTCATATGTATCAATCCAGTCCTAGGGGATCCGGTGTCCTCCTTACTGTCCTCTTCCCAGCACACACACACACACACACACACACACACGCATGCAAATACACATACATACAAACACACCAATCTTGGATGAAATGTTTAGATGCTGTAAAGGTTCTCCTCTAATCAGACTAAATCTGTTTGCCTGACATTTGCGTTTCTCTATCACTATGTATGGGGTCTGTCAACACTCAGTGCAGAGTAAATACCAGTTACAGTTCATATGCACACCGTTATTGTCTACTACAGATAGGTGTGGGGAGAAAATACCACCCACCTTTACATTCTCGGCACCCTTAAAAGTGTTTGTTGTATGTGGAAGAACAGACTTTATAATTAATTGTAATATAGGCAAATGGTATTGATCCCAATGCCTAATAAATTATTTTTTTGTGATACCATTTAGACCCTCCATTGTCACTAAAAATTGTGTAAGAACAATGCAATAGAAAGACAATCAGCTTTGGGGGTGAAATTTTTTCATGGAACTTCACTGTGCAAGATCTGTGAATTTATGAACAAATTATGTTACACCAATAAGATTCTCATCTCTACCCCTAGCTGTGCATTAGGTAAGTAATTTAGAGTCTAACACAATGTAGCACAGAAGACACCTAGCACACAGTGAGTCTAATAGTGGTCTTATTAGTACAGCCAGCTCTGTATGCAAATGAAAGCTAATGAACTCAAAGGGGTTATTTCCCTTCCTTTACAAACAATACAGACGTTAGTACCTCTGTGGAGAAGATTATACTGCAGAGGGCAAGGGAATCGAAGACTACAAATTATCCTGTCCAAGAACCAGAAACTCCCGACTGCTGCTTTGACAACTTCAGTTCACCTCTTTCTTGCCAAGACCTTTTTCCAAACAGGACATTCACGTTTTTGTCCTTCTTGCTCTTTTACCTCCAAAGCACATTCATTTTGGAGTAAGTCTTGTGTTGTATAGACTTACTGTGATTAAAGTCATACACTATAATCAAAGAAATTTTAGAAATCGTTGAGAGTCAGTGTTGTGGAAATCACTTTCACTATGTATCACATTGGTTATGTTGCCTTTTTTAATGATGTAAGAATTCGTTTAATGATGTAAAGATGTGTTGCATCTGTTTCACCTTGCCTGTCTAAGGCACCTGATTATTCTAATAAAAAGCTTTACTGCCAGTAGCTAGGCCGGAGGGAGATGTGTGGTACTGAAAGACAAGACAGAGAGACTAAATAGGAAGGGGAATCTAGGCTTGAGAGAGAAGAAGACAAAGAGCAAGGAAGAAAGAGAGGAACATGCCAGGCAGCCAGATATGAGAAGCAATAAAATTAAGATATACAGAGGGAAAGAAAGGTAAAAACCCTGAGGTCGAATGCAGATAAAGAGAAACAGGTTAAGTTATAAAAGTCAGTCAGAAATGAAACTAAGGCAGAGCATTCATAACTAATAAGAAATCTCTGTATGAATCTGGGAGCTGGTTGGTGGCCCAAAAGAAAGCCTGGTAACATGTCAAAAGATGGCATTTTTAAAGGCCCCACTACATCCTTGAGTTGTAAGTTACAGCATGAAATCAAGCACACTTTCATAATGTATGTTGAGCACAGTTTAAACTTCCAGTGTTGTGAGCTTGTGTAGTACTGATGTGGAGATCTGGAAAGGATAGAAAAGAAACAGCCTACTATCAAATGATTATTTCTGGACCAATCTGAACCTCAGCATCATCATAGGAAGAGACCTGTATTGTGGGGTGAACTAAGACAAAAAAATCAGAATGAAAGTCATGCTTTGTGTTAAACCTATGACAGTTACTAAGTAAATACACTATTGGCAAGTGGGTTTAAATCAAGCTGGAGAACCAGGGTGCAGAAAAAGAAAATGAGACTCCTACTGCAACTAGTGTGGGAAGAAAGACCCAGCAAGGAGCCAAGAACTAAACAGGAATAAGCCCTAACCCTAAACCAACTTCAAATAGAAGCTTGGAGTTACCAATACTGTAAAGGAACCTACAAGAAGGCTTTGGGGGTTTTGATTTTTTTTTAATGGCAGAATTGCTATTAGTGATGAACTAACATGATAGCTTCATGGAGTTCTGTTAACTCATCTTAAATCTAGCTGAAGTCCAACTAGCTGGTTGGAAACTTCCATCTTAACAAATCTTTAAATACTAAAAGAGAAGAGGGAAAGACCTTGTACTGTGGGATGGTCTTTCTGTGTGCTGTGAATATGTGTTGCTCTCATTGGTTAATAAATCAAGCTGGTTTGTCTAATATTCAGGCAGAATAAGGCTGGGTGGGAAAGCCAAAGAGAGATACAGGGAGAAGAAGGGTGGAGTTGAGAGAGACACCAGGCAGCTGCTGAGGAAGCAAGGCATGTAGAAAATGAGATAATGCCATAGTCACGAGGCAAAACATTAGATTAATAAACTTAGGCTAATTTAAATGTAGAAGCTAGCTAGTAATAAGCCTGAGCCATGGGCCAAGCCTTTCTAATTAACATAAGCTTCCGAATGATCATTTGGAAACAGTTGCAGGACAGGGCAGAACAGAGAAAAGCCTGTTACAATGTTGAGCACCAAAAGCACTAGACCCGAATGAGACATGAAAATTATTCACTGTGTCTAATCTTAGCTACCAAAGTACCAACTTGGACCAAAATTGGTCAATAGAGGGGGTGACAGGTAGAGGGATAGTATTTAATATTTCCATCCCATTACTGAACCTTTGTTTTAATGAAAATTATATTAAATTTAGTAATATTGAGTGGGAGTCTCACTGTCCATAACTGATTCTGAATATAGCTATTCATCAAAATAATAGAGAGCCTTGAAGTTTTTCTATCACGTTACCACCAGCACTCTTTCCAACCTTTAAAGAACAAATGAAAATTAAACAGATCAAATTTTCTTATTCAGCAGCATCCATATCATGCTGAAATCTCTACTTTAAAACACTTTATCCAGAAATGGCTGGTGACCATTCAAATTTGATATAATCAAAGAAAACTCATGCCTAATCCTAAAGTCTTTTCGAAAACACATCCATCCATCCATCCCTACATCACCTTCATACATCATGTCAATTAAATGAACATTTTAAATAATGAATTTCCCAAATCTGTTAGGTTGATCTCAGCAAGCCAAAGTCACAGTTCCTGTAAAAGAAATTTCATCTGAATACCATAACATTTTAAGGTGCCCAGTGTATTTTGAGATGTTTTTGGCCTGTTAGAAAATACCATCGCTCTATAAACCAAAGTTTCTGCCTCCAGAGACCTCCAGTGAGGTGGAGAAATCAAACAAAAGAATGAGCAACAGCAACAAAATGCAGCTTCAACACTTTAGCAGAAAGGTTTGTCATAATAGAGAATCCAGAGTCAGCTGCAACAACAGAACCTGGCAGGTTGGGGAAGACTTGGAGCAGAAAAGAGATTAGCATTCACCTCCAGGTGATAACACTACTTCTTCCCCTCCAAAGAATGAGATATGAAGGCTGCAAGCACCAAACTAATCCTCCTTCCTATAAACCTGGTTAAAAGGAAAATAGAGAGGAGAGAGGATGGTGGAGGGAGGGGTGGAAACAGGAAAGCCTGGCTCCCTTACAGATATAGAAGCAACAGCACCCTCCTGAGCCCAAAGGGGAAAAAAATCAGGCTAGCAAATTGTGAGATAAGAACAAGACATTCACAAAAGTGGAAATTAGGTGCTTGCGCTGATGTATATACTTATTTTTAAATTAAGTATACAAAAAATAAATCAACTATCAAAACGATGCTGTTCAAGATGACTCTGAAAGGTGCTTTCCACTAAGTACCAGTCATCAGCCAGGTAAACAGGAGGGCAAGCATTTCATTCTAGTTAACTGTCAGTTCAGCCATCCCAATAACTATTTTAATGTGGTTCAAAAATGGTCAAAGCCAGACTCATCAACTTCTCCCGAAAATAACAGATAAAGCATTCATAAATACATAGATGCTAGGGGAAATGATGACATTTATTGCATTAGTGACCTGAGTGTGTGTGCATGCATGTCCATGTATGTGATATGTATTCATGTGTGTGCATGTGTAGCCAACTCATTTGTGCATGATCTTCTGGAAGATAGAGGGTAATACTGGGTGGATTCCTCTGCTGTTCTTCCCTCATTTTTTTGAGAAATTATCTCTCACTGAACCTGGAGTTTGTTGACTTAGCTAGACTGGAGGGTCATCAAGCCCCTGATATCTATGGCTATGCTTCCCAGCACTAGGCTTGTGCGTGTCCACCTTTTACATGGGTGCTAGGAATCCAAATCCAGGTCCTCCTCCTCCTTGTGTGGGTAACATTTTAAATACTGAGCCATCCTCTTGTCCTTATTATTAGTTATTTTTGACCATTATGACAGAATAATTGATAGAAGAAGCTTCAAGAAGAATGTGCAGTTCCTTCACAGTTTCAGGGGGTAGGGTGGTTTGAATAAAAATGAGCCCCTGGGCTTATGTATTTGAATGTTTAGTCACCTGGAAATAGAACTATTTGAGAAGGATCAGGAGGTGTGGCCTTGTTCAAGGAAGTGTGTCTGTGAGGGTTGGGCTTGGAGGTTTCAAAAGGTTGCACCCAGCCCCGAGGGTCTTCCCCTCTTCATCCCCCCTTTTTGCCTTCCCCCTCCCCATCCTTCTGCCTGTGGATCAGAACACAGTTCTCAGCTACTTCTCCAGCACCATGCCTGCCTATACACAATCATAATGATGACGGACTAACCCTCTGAAACTATAAGCAAGGCCCCAAATAAATGTTTTCTTTTATAAGAGTTGCCTTGGCCATGGTGTCTCTTCACAGCAGTAGAACACTGTCTAAAGCAAGGTTTTTGGTACATTATAGTGGGCACGGCATGGCAGGCTAGCTGTGCAGAAGCTGATTTCATTGTGGCTGTGAGGGTAGAGACTTGGGTTGGCAGGGCTGCTACTCTTAACCTCACGGGGTAAGGGCAGGAGATTCAGGAGTTCAATCCAGCTTCATTGACATAGGGTGTTGAAGGTGAACCTAAGTCACATGAGATCTTAGCTCATAAAACCAAAACCAAAACTAAAGAAAATACAAATCAGAGGCAAGGTCCTGGTGATCTTCAAATGCTCACTCTCAGGGTCTCACTTTCTCCAATCAGACCCTCAAAGTGCCTCCCTCAAGGGTCCCACATTCCAAAATCAGACCCCACCTTGTGACACTCACAAACCCCTCTGAAAACAGGGTTCAAGGTTGATCTTTAGCACACTATGTCATGAAAAGAAGTCACACACAATGAGCAAATAAACTGGGATATGGTCGTCTGACACTTACTCTCAAATACCTGGACTATTAGTACTAATAGACTCTGCAATTTCAAATTCACAAAATTTAAGCATTTTCATGCTTTTACTTCTTAAGTAGACAAAGAATTGTTTTTGATTTTGTGTTTGTTTGCTTGCTTGCTTGGCTTTTTGAGACAAAGTCTGTCTACCTAGCTCAGGCTGTCTTCAAACGTCCAATGACCCTCCCAAAAGGAAAAGATTTCAGTTATGCATCGCTACACCCATGAAATCAGCAAAACTACTTTCTTTACTTTATTTAACAAGCACTTTTTTAACTTTCAAAACTGCTACTGCTACTGCATGTAGCAAAAGTCTCCACATATCTGTACCTGGCAATGTGCATCCTGTATAGCCATAGATGAAAGAAGACTTGTGGTGTTCTCTTTCTTTACTTGCTGAAAACTCACTCAGCTTTAAATTGTTTTCCCATCACGTTCTCCATGTTCGCCTTGTTATTTTCTTTGGAACTTAACAACATGAAAACGAGAACCACGCAACAAAACATAAGTGTCATGGATTCTCTATTATATCAAAGGCAATCACGATGATCGCCACCGTTAATTTTTCTGAAATCAAATGAACAAACATGTAGAGAAGTGGGGGCGGATGTCCTTTGGAACGAAAACACTGACTTCACTAATCAAGGCTATAATTACTGAAGAAACATGAATTAAATTCTGAATTCATGCTATTTTACTTGATGCAAGAGTTCTAATCAGACCAACAGAGCATACGGGAGCCATCTGGGCACTGCAGCGCTGCAGAGACACATGGAGCGCAAGGGCACACTGACTGACCTTCCTGCCACCGCACCATCGCACACATTGGCACTACAAGGTTCTGTTTTTCCCTTCTGATTTCTCATTATCTTTTCAGAAGAAAGGCCACCGATCGATAGGCACAAAACCAGAATGCCTAGCACAAAAATAAAACTATAACTCTCTCCATTACGTCACATACCATAGAGAGTGCAACCATTAATGCATTTGACCTAATATTTTTTATTAGCTCCTCCCCATCGTACCTTTCAAGGACTCTCTAATATATTCATGACCCTGGCTTTCTCTAGCTCAAATTTTACTTGAGAAATCAACATTAAATTAGCATTTTCGTTGTCCCAGGCATTTCCTGGGTAATGACAATGGGATTCAAATTTTTGTAAAGCACATCGTTTTCTATGAAACTGACAGTCGTATGGAGGAGGAGGACCCTGATAATCATGATATTTCTGCCAGCCAATTTGATTCCTCTGAGGCAGCGGGTTATCGAAAACAGAACTGAATGATGTAATATACATCCCAGACAGAGTGTTTGGAGAGCAGCAGAGAGGGATTTCAATGCGATTCATTATTTATTCATCACAAGATCCAATTTGGGTGTCATTTTCACTGCATACTTAACAGCTGAAATTCAGTGCTGATCGAGTATTTATTCCATCATGTAAAAAAGGGGTGCTTTTAACGTTTTTTTTTTCTACCTTCCTCTTTGAAAGAGTCCAAAACAAAGAGGGATTTTTGTGCTTCATGGTCATTCATAAGCATGTCTGAACTCTGTTTGGCAAGGATGGAAGAACAGACCTAGGAGAACCCTCCCTGTTTTTCTCATTAGGAGTGTAGAACAATATGCCAAATACTACTCAGTAAAGAGCAAACTAATACTTGTGGTCAAAAAATAAATGATTTTCTAATGCTGAAGAATGAGGTATATGCTGTTATGGGACACTCAACGAAAAACAAGAAACCTCAACTCCTGAATCTCATTCTCTGGCTCCTCAGAAAGGAACCCTTCCTTGAGTTTAGTGAAAGAACAGCACACAGGCAAAATGGAAGTTGCGCATCCTAGGCTTCTTCTGTGGGTTAACCAAAGTTCACACGCAGGTAAAAATCATAAGTATCTTTCTCCATTTGCAGAAACAACACATGTGTGATGATACATGACACCGTGTATTATCACATACACTAGGTTTTTAACTCCTTTCTTTCCTCATTTTCCTTTGTAAACCTCTTGCATCCTGTCTCCCAAAGCACCGCTCAGTGCTCCCCTGAGACTTTCCCTTTCTGTACTGCTCACACTGAGCCCTCTTCTCTGGCTCACTTCCCCAACACGAAATGCTTACTTTTAACTATTTTGTGTAGGTCTGCTCAAATATCTCCTCTCCAGAAGGCTTCTTTCTTTTTTAAATCAGAAAGCAACTTTCTCTTCTTCTGCATTCCCCTAACACTCCCAATCTTCATGCACACCACCACCATATTCTAGCATGAGTTTCAGTGAGCATCTGCATCCTCTACTTCTAACTACACACTACTCTTCGAAGTCATTAAAAGCAGATCCTCTCAGTGCGTTGACGATTCCTACACGATTAAAGATACTGTCTGGCACACAGACGAAACCCTCTTTCATAAGTAATTTGTGACTACCTCCTCCGCAAGGATTAAGATTTAATGGAAGCATTAGAACGTTGCAAAGGTAGCCACTTCCCAAATTTAAACCATTCAACCTGAACGTACGTGACACTTGGAACGCAGAATCATTTTCACTGAGCAAAGGAGCCCACCTGCAGGAATGAAGTGCCTTCTTAATCTCCAACTTTCTGAACTGCAAACCCTTGACCTTATTTGTAGCATTATCTGGTTAGCGGTGTTGGCAGCTGTTAAAGTTTCAGAGGACCGCAGGGTCATGAATATTGAAGGCAACAACAAGGATACTGGGAAGAAATCCAAATTCATTTGTAAGTGCATGACAAATAGCCCTACAGCTTCAAGGAGGCTAGGAAACACCAGGGCTAGATGAAGATACTGTGCTATATCTGGATTCCCACAGAGTCAAGTGTAAAGGACAGAAAACCGCAGTCGGGAGTAGTGCTTCGAGTTCACAGATGTTGGTGGAGAAAAATCAAAAACAGCCATGATGTCACATTTCGCTCCATCCAGCTGAGATGGGGGCCAGAACTTAACAAACAGCACAATCCAGTAGAGATACATAGCAGATAGCACTAGGGATGGCAATACATGTTACTGATGTCATCCCCAGCAGCTAATCAACTAAAAAAGCATGTGTAGACTCAGTATGCTAACAGCTATGGGTTCTGCCTCTCTCTGTTTGTGTCCTTCTCTTCACAAAATGAAATGGTCAGATGCACCGGACAGCACTGAACACACGTGGTGTTCAGGTGGTCACGTTCCCAGATCTTTTAAAGGAACATCATCTCCTTTAGGGAATCATAAGAGAAAACTTAAATTCCTGGCAATGAGGGTTATTTGACAGATTTGTCCTCAACATACATCCAAAGTTTAGGTTATAACTAAGACAAAACAAAACTCAGACACTGTGGACAACCTCTGTAATA
>LOEQ01001215.1:389672-403575 GCA_001685075.1 Bramus lutescens
GATAGATAGATAGATAGATAGATAGATAGATAGATAGATAGATATAGATATGATCTTTGGTATTAAAAAACACTCACTTCTAAAAATGACTCATTTTTCAAGTGTCAGTAGCTTCTGTTTCCCATACAATGGCATGCTTAGACTCTTATGCACATGAAACAAAGACACAAATTTAATTCAAAGGTATTAACCATTTTGGAAAGAATTATTAAGAAGCAAAACTAGTCATGTATGTTAGTTATGATTTTTATGGCTATGAAGTACCATGACCAAAGAAACAAATTAGGGAAAATTGAAAATAATTCAGCTTTTGTAGTATGTCACTGAAGTAAGACAGAACAGGAGTACAAACAGAACAGGAACCTGGAGGCAAAAGCTGATGCAGAGGCCATGGAGGGGTCCTACCTACTGGCTTGCTCCCCATGGCATGCCCAGTTTGCTTTCTTCTAGAAACAAGGACCACCAGCCCGTTGACCCAATGACCCCACCCATAATGGTCTGAGCCCTCTCACATCAATCACTAACTGTAGGCTTGCATACAGCTGAGTCTTATGGAGACAGTTTCTCAATTGGGGCTCCATCCTCTAGCCTGTGTCAAGCTGACATAAAATTAGGCAGCACACCACATCATGTTTTATGGATTTTTTAAAAAAGGCAACTGAATTGGTTTAATTTTCCCAAATTACCTTAGGCTATTTATTATTAGAATTCCTATGCTGAGTTTTGATTTCACGCCTCCCTTTTATTTACTGTGTTCATATTTTCCACCTGTCAGTAAATGATGACGAAGCTAGTGATGAGACAAAGGATGTGCCCACATTAACACAGTTCAAAGATGTCAAATAGGCACAGAAAAAGGCTCTGAGCAAGTGCTGACTACTGTCTGCTGGTTTTCTGGTGTCCTACGGGCTTCACCTGAATCTACTGATATTTTAACTACCGTCAAAGGCCCTGTGGCCCTGCAGTCAGAACCCCAGGCTCAGAAGGTGGCCTGGTGGGATTTCCAGTCCTGCCATCACTGGCTNGGCTGCAGCTACCAAATGTGGTTCTTAACCAAGTCTCTAACATTCTACTTATCAATAAAGACACGGGAGTCAGATGTTAGGGTGAAAATCTGCTAGATCAGAGAAGTAGAGAAGCAACCAGCTGACCTTCCTTTTTGGCCAGAAGTGCAGCAAGAGGGCTTCTCTCCAGGTATCCCAAAGCAAAAGACCAGGAACCTCCAAGTCCCTCCCTACTCCTGTGTGTCTATCCATCTTCCTGACTTCTCTGTACTCTCTCTGGTTAACTCGTGTTAACTAGTTGCTGTCTCTGTCTCCTGATCCAAGGTTGATTTTATTAACACTGTCTTGGAGTTCAGTGTGATCACATACCCCGCAACATATGCTGGATAAGGAAAAGGTTGCTTTTGCTAATTTTATTTACTATATACCTCTTAGGATTATAGGACACTGTAAAAAAAAAATAGTGGGCAGATGAAAATCTAGTATTTATTTGCATAGTCAGTTTAAACAAATTTCGAGGTCCTTTGCCTTTATTGTTGACTACATAAAACTAAGTAAGTGACAGTAATAAAAGGAATGCTAAATATTCATTTGATAAGTGGCCAAGAAAATTTATTTTTCTCGAATGAATGTCTTCTAGTCTTTTATTCCAGACCCACCAATGTAGGAATAGGATCCTCCTTGTGTAAAAGTCAATGTATACACAAATTAACTTCAACATCTCAGTAAAAGACTTTCAAAGGTAAGGTTTAAGTGTGAATTCCATAATTAACTGTGTACCTACTATGTGGCAGGTATTACACACAAGGACAGGGATAACATAAATGGCTCATGAAACAGAACCCCAATGCCAACAACTAAAAGTGATTTATGTTCTCATATATTCCAGCAGATTTTATATTTAATATCTTCTAACAATTCCTTCTAACTACTGAATAAATTATAGTTTTCAGTATTCAACCATATTATTTCATAAATCGCATTAGTTCTCTCAGTAAGCATTTGTTAAACAATTTAAATGTGCTAACATTTTTATGCAGTAAGAACAGTGCTTGGCAGGTGGAAATAGTAGGCATTTGCTAAACACAAACTAAATGTCTACTATCTGCCAAGTACCCACACACTTGTATACGATATGTCTTTTGCAAAACTGAAAAAACCCACATACATAATATGTTTGTAGTAAATTTTGCAGTCAAATTACAAAACTCAGCTATATCAAAGATTTCTGTTTGATTCAAACATCATTTGTATTTTTATTCTTTCGGAAGAGAGTATGGATATGGTGTGGAAATCCACACACACGTACACATTGAGGCCAATGGACAACCTCAGACATCGTTCTTCAGGAATCTTCTACCATGTACCTTGAGACGAGGTCTCTCACTGGCCTTTAGCCTGCAAAGCAAGCTGGGTTGGATGAGCACAGAATTCATGTATCTCTACCCCCTGCACTATGATTATAACTACATGCCACTATGCAGTTTTCAAAACATGTTCACACTGCTTTAAGAGCTCTGTCTTCTCCCTGGCCTAGAATTTGTTTTTAATAGTAAGCAACATGAGATGTTACAGAAAAGACTTAAGATTTCTTTCTTTAAAAAAAATAATAATAGGCTCTACCAAATAAAAACCCAAGTGTATTCTCTTTTGTAAGAATGAAGACACAGAGGAATTAAGAGTGACAGAGTATGTGTGATATTAAATTTATCTGGTAGACGTTTGAATTTGGGGCCCAAGAAATGATTTGGACATGAATTTCAGGAAAAAATAATATCAGTTCTGCTGGTTCAAACAATCCCAAACCTTATGAAGATACCCTTTTTCAGATTTCAGTATTTGACTCTAGAGAATTCAACATTTATTTATGTTTAATGCTTTAATAGTGCAAAGATATGTATGTCATGGGGCAAGCCACATGACTATGATATAGAGTTTATTGGTAAGATATTAAAAATGATTATTCTTCTGGATGAAAAGGATCCTGCAGGCATATCCTGTGGCTCATGGACAGCATGCTCCTCCAGACAGTTATGTATATGTCCAAAATAAAATTACAAGCTTATTCAAAAACTTACTTTTTTTTGATTGCATGGTTCTAGAACATTATTTCTGCAGATGGCAACACCCTGTTTCAATGTCAAGAAGTTGGAGAGGCCTGTAATCCATTCGCAATATTTCCTTCAAAAGACTTTCTTCTTAGGAAGCATAGAAAAACTATGTATCTCAAGGTTATAATTTTCCACAGCTTCCTTATACAATCTATGATCATATTTGCAATGCTCACAGTCACGAGTCTCTTCTTGAAAGTGTATGTTTTTGTCTGCATACCATAGCTTGGGTGGACAGCTAACATCATATACCATCAAAGGACAGCATGAAGAAGGACAAGTTCCATCCCTGTCATTTTTCCCTCAGCTGGTGTAGTAAAGGCCTTCTGTAAGTGGGCACACCAGCTTACACTGGACACCTCAAAGTTCCTCGCAACTACTCTAGAGAATAGCAACTGACTCACCTACCAGTGGAGGAAGCTGATCAAGGAGAAGCCCTTCACTATGTTCACCTGACCTGACTCTGCACTTCTTGGCTCATTTTCTGCCTTTTGCCATATTGAAACATCACTTGACAACCTCAAGACTAAGCATTCTTATCCCAGTGACTGCCTCTGTGGGGCTCAGGGCAACCTGGCCACACATGATGGGACCCAGGCCATGTGGGGGACCCAGGCCATGTGGGGCCCAGGCCACACAGCTGCTGTAGCAGGCAGCACCAGATTCCAGGAAAATCCTTAAGCTGACACCACCCAGGGAGGGTCAGGAACAAAAGGGAAGCAAGTACCTGACAGTCCAATAATTAGATAAGATTAGATAAGGTCATTAGATGTCTGAGTCCAGGACTCACCTATTCCTCTTTTGTCAAGACCTCTAGACAAATGTCAGCCAATCAGGGTCCTGAACCCTGGAAATCCCTTCTCCTCTCCCTCTACTATGATAAAACCTATTTCAACTGGGCTTGGCACTCTCTGCTCTCAATTGCTGAATCAGAAAGATGGAGAGTCCAAGTTTAAGGTTGAACAAAGGTTCTCTGCATTTACATATGCAGACTCCGTGGTGGTTTTTGAGGGACCCCACTATCTGGGCATAACAGTCTTCCCTTTGGGTGTTAAAAGACATCTTCTAGTAAAGGCAAATTAGGTTCATTCCTGTTTCTCAAGGATTCGGCTATGCCCCACCTGTAACTTTAACTACAATTGGTTCCGCACTGCCTGTTCCAGGAATGGCAGTCGTGACTTTGCTGCAAAAAGTTGTTTATGATCCTCTTGCAACCCCACCTTTGTTCCAAGTGGTTGTATTGCCACCTATGACTACCTTGCTTTGTTCAAGAGTCCCTGTATAACTAACTTGGGCTTATATTCTGCTGCTGTAACCCCACCTATTTTGCCCAACAAAACGCCCCATTTGGAAATCCCCTACCCCGAGCTATAAAAGCCTTATCTTCCTCACATCCAATGCTGACTTCTTAAACTCCAACTTAAGGCAAGGCAGCCTGGGTATGTGAATAAAAAAGCATGTTTTAATTAATTCCTTGCTTTTATTAATTTGGCCATTATGATTTGGGCTGGTAGTCATTCTCCCATCATTGGGATTAGCAGTGACCTTCACCTCCACTGAAAAATGTTAGGGGCATTGCTAAAATGATCTCTATTCTTCCTTGTAAATATAAAGACTCTTATTATCCCAAAGTCCACGTTAAGGTCACTGGCCCCAAAGCTAAGAAAGACAGAAAGCGCTTAAACCAGGAAGAACTAAAATAAAAGAGCAACTATAATCAAATAGAGGGTGGTGCTGCCTCCGCCACTCCCACTGCTGGCACTTGCCCTGGAAGCAATGGTCAAGAATAGCCCAGTAAGTATTGTCAAGGGAGAGTCCTGGAAAGAACTGTGCCTGCAGACGCTGACTGACCAAAAGACCACGGAGGTGGAGCTGCGGGAATGTTGAGAGTCCAGATGCTTCACCCTCCTGGTTAAACCACCTCTAGGTAGGAAGTAACATCCTCTGTCTAATAGACAAAAAAAGAAAAACCAAAAAAAAAAAAAACATTTTGGACTCTTTTTAACAGATTGATAGTTCCCACCAACCCAGAAGCTAAATGTGTTGTCAAGCAGTACCCTACCTTCAGTGTATCAACAAAGTGTCTTGATTTATGGATTTCTTTGTTTTCTTGATGTAAAAACTTCATGAAACTGCTCCCATATTAGAACAGTGAATCTGAGGGAAACTTAAATCTGTGTTTGCAGGGCAAGGCCATTCAAATCTGGTTCTAGAGCAAACTATCTCTTATTCCCTTTGAGGTGGGGGCTGCGTTTCAAGAGGGGGTTCACAGTATGCCTTTCAAAAGAACCGAGGGCAGCGAACCATCAAACTATTCCTAGAACACGAGGCCTCACACTCTAAGGAGTGTCTCTGGCACAGGTGTTTCATTCTTCTGAAGCAGCGTACTGTGAGGCCACCCGAAGAAATACAGAAAGATCAGATGAATTCTAATGCCACCTAAACAAATAATTTTCTATGTATGTCACAACTGTTGTCTAGGATAGTCTTAAAGCTAGGAGCTTCGTGGTAAACAACTTTGCCCTTGAAAATATGCTAGAAACACTGAAATTTTCTCCAAAGAGGACTTTAAAGGTCCTGGAATCAAGTCCTGAATTAGCATATCAAAATAATGAGCTACTGAAATGGAAATTCTGCATAAGAAACTGGGTGTTTCACAGGCTACCATCAGGACGTCCTGTATCCTCAAAGACTCTGCTATCTCCATCAAGACAAGGACCAGCAAATGTGCTTGTTCTTCATGAATTCCAGCAGAATAAGGTTTATTATTGCTGACGACATCATGTTAGAAAAAAAAGTCACAGCAATGCCCCCCCCCGTAAGAGTGACAGCGGGTTTGAAACTGAGAGCTCCACTTGTAAACCATATGTTGTTTTTTAGCACCAAACCCTATGCAGAATTTTCCTTAAAGCGACAACACCAAACTGGAATCACAGAAGAAGCTCATTAAGCCTCAATTCTTGAGCTCTAAGTGTAAAAAGGTCCTAGTCCCCTCAGAGCACAAACAATGCAGTGACCACACCCACTGCTTACTCCATAAAAAAATTTGTCTTTGTTTTAAAAAGGCGACAATTAATTAAGAATAGGGCTGAGGAGATGGCTCAGTGGTGAAATGCACCTGCGCCTCAACTTTGAGGACCGGAGTTCAGGACTCAGTTAATCCTATCACTCCAGCTTCAGGGGCTCCCTCACCCTCTACTGACCTCTGCAAACTCGTAGGCCTGGGCACCCACACAGACACATACATATCCCTAAATAGTATTGAAATCTTAAATAAGAGTAATAAATAAAGGCTTTGGATTTTTCTCCCATCCATGTTCCTCGTGCAATCCAATTTTAAAAGGGAACTTGGGAGAGAAAAAATAGGCAAAACAAGGAAAATCTGCCCGTTTCTTTATGAGGGGGTATGCAAAACCATAACCCACTGCTTGCTGAGTGTGGCAGAGCAGGCTTCTAGTGCCAGCTCCTCAAGAGGCTGAGGCGAGATGAGCCCGCTTAAAGCCTGGCTGGGTAATGCAGGAAGTCTCTCAGTTCAATCCACTGATTTTCTAAATGTCCTGGCTCATACCCCAAAGAGAGGTGGGAGCTGACCCGGAACAGGTGATGCTTCTATAACATAGCTGGGTGTTTGTAACTTTTCCCTTTACAGTCAACCCCAGGTGAGTTCTCATTGAAAGAGGGTGAAGAGACAGGAAGAAAGGCAGTTCCTCAAGGCACCCGCTAAAGCTGCCCCTTATGGGAAGTTTGTTAAACTGTGGGCCTCGACCCTCAACGTGAAGGTCGCTACGGGCTTGGCAGAAACTGGAAATCAACAAATGCACAGTGGTCAAACGTTACTTCCACTTTCTATACAGAAAAGCGAAGTACTACTGGCCCCACTTGCCCGTGGTACAATACCAGCGCTGCACCTTGTGATTTTTCACTGGAGTCTTGTTCTGAGTACATCACACTTCATGGTAAGCAAACCAATACTACACTAGGCATCTCCGCTCACATTTCAGACTATGGTATGTAACCGCAATGTGTTCACTGTACATACAAAGTTTTGTTGCTCTCAAAAATATAATAGTTTTATTACAAAAAAAGAAAAGCTACTAAAATTTTCCTACAGTATATGCAGCACACAGAAACCTTTTAGTAAACCTCTGGACTGCGTTGTGTTAGAATGGTCGATTTTCAAAAACTGCTGTCTGGCTGGGCAGCGGTAGTGCACACCTTTAATCCCAGCACTTGCACTCCAGAGGCAGCAGCAAGTGGGTCTCTGAGAGTTCGAGGTCAACCTGGTCAAAAAAGTGAGTTCCAGCATAGCCAGGTCTGTTACACAGAGAAACCCTGTCTCAAAAAGAAAAGAAAAGAAAACAAACAAAACAAAAAGCCCAAAAACCTGCTGTCTGGGTTGAATTTCATTTTTTTTAAAAACTGTTATAATAATTTCAGCATGGTATTAGAAGAGCCTCTAACAATTCTTAAAGTAGCCTTGAACATATTGTGTAATAAGTATTTTTATAGTGTTTGTCACAGTGACAATAAACTCAACTTATCAATCAAATATGAAAGACACTGAGAATGTTCTGTGTTTTATCATGCCTAATACTCAGCAAAGACTTCACACTTTGCATAAAAATAAGCTAGCACATCCATCTCATCCCTATGAGAATTCACTCGCCTCAAATAACTGGTAAATTACCTGTAGTGAATGTTTGCTATGTATATGTACATATGTATCTATTGACCCAGAATCACATAACCAAGATCTACCAGAAAAAGATGCTCTGTCTCTTTAAGTATATGAGGATCCCAAATCCTTCCATAACCTTGGAACAACATTATATTTGAAATCACTAAGGGAATACACAAACATTAAGCCCGGAAGCAAAGGTCTTAATTGGCCTCAGGGTAAAAGTTATAATAACCACACTGCGTTTTGCCTCTTCTATTCTTATCTACTGAAAACAAAGAAGAGGTGAACGTGAGTCATTGTTTTAGTCTCTGACTTCCCAGGGCATTACCAGGAGGGATGTTTTCAAAACCCGGGAAAAGTCATATTAACAAAAAACACAGGGTTTCCCCTCCATGAACTCCCACATCTAGCTCCATCATCAGCTGCGTTATTTCAACAAATATACAGCACAGGAGGCAATTACTGGATTATATCAAACTTGGGGGGGGNTGAACTGAAACCAATAAAGATGCATACCCTTGAAAAGGCAAAATTATTCTCGTGCCCCCTTAGAAATCACGGAAAGAAGTTCAGAAAGCTGAAGAATAAAACAAGCAGCGATGGAAAACTTGCTCTGTAGAGAAAGGTCAAAAGGGGCACTCTATTTCAGGGAGGATCAAAGGGACCTCATTTTAAATTCTGCTTTCAGAAGAACAAATCGGCTTTTTTTTTTTTAAATGGTGGCAAAAGACCAAGCATGGAGATGACTCAGTAATGCAATGCTCCAGAGGCAATGATCACTTACTCTGTAAATGGAAGGTAAGAGCTGCTTCATCTTCAGCCTGTGGAAGACAAAGACATCATACACGGCTGAGACCGCCAGGACGGTGACTCCTTGCTCCTTCCACAACATACTGCATCCTGCACAGAGTCCGGTCCCCAGGAACCAGCCCCAAGTTCTGGCCGAGCAGCCTCTCGTAGAACAGTGCTTAATGTAGCAGAGCAAGGAGAGGAGGAAAAAGAGACTGGCGCCTACGTCTGCCCGTCCCACGATGCCCGCCACCGCCTCCGTATGAATAGGATGAGAAGCGAACATCAAGCCGGCCATGAAGGTCCAGTATCCATCCCCGAGAAGGACCTTGGAGAAGCGTGTGAAGAGCCCAGTGACGGTCGCATGCAAGAGGACATTGACAAGATGGTAGCTCCAGGGATTCAGTCCTCCCATGGCATGGTTCAGTCGAAAAGAAAGAGTGCAGAGTGGCCGGTAGGACTTGTGGCTACCACTGTGCGTTAGAAGAGTTCCCCAGAAGTCATTGTAGAAAATGTGTGTCCATGGGGTTTCCGGGAGCAGGTCCTGATTAGTCTTGATAGCACGGCTGAAAAACAAAATGTATTAAAAATCAAATGTAAAATATATACTTTAAAGGAAATTGACATTGATGAGATACTCTTCCTCAGAGACTTGTTATTATGTTCATAATAACAATATTTATAATAACAAGTCAGGGATCTCAGTACATAGAGGTTGAACCCAGACCTTCCCTTTAATGCCTGCTAAGGCTATAGCGAGGGCTCCTCTGTTATCCTGGAAGCTGGCCCATTGATAAACACAGCCTTTGAAGAACAAATGAATACAAGTGCTCCATGGGTGCTTTCAGCCTCCTGTGGCAGCTCCTAAGTAATTATTCTGAAACTCTTGTGGAAGTCTGTTTAAAAACACAGCCTTTAGGTTCCTGGTTAGCAGCCCTCCTATGACTCGGTGTTCTTAAGATAGATAGTCCAGGTGCTGCTCCTCTTTGGGATGCATCTAGATCCAGCATCAGCACCTCCTGAAAACAGATAGGTACCAGGCCCTAGAGGAGTGCTTCTCACACCTCTACATCACCGGAGCATCGGGGTAAAAGATGCCTCTGATGAAGAAGGAGTGGGGAGAAAACAGAGACGCCATATACTAATACAGTCATCAATTGTGTCCATGCTGCTGGTCTCTAGGACCACAGAGGAGCTATGGCCAAGAGAGCTGGAGAGATGAGGGAGATGATAAAATGGCTCTCTACCTACCTGGTGTTACCTGCCTGAATTTGTTTACACTACAGCCTTTCCCATTTCTGCTCTCCCCTGTAAAAATCATACTGACACCTCACTGTCACCTTGAATGTATTTCCAGGATTGTATGCCTCATACATCCATGTACATGTCAAGAATGAAGGGCCTACTTGTTTATTGGGTCCTTGCTGTCTGTCAAGCACTCTGCTCCCCTTCGATATATCTTCTCATTTAAACTTTGGCGCAACACTGACAAAATCTTGCTATTATCTGATAGCTTACTATCAACATCTCTCAGGTGAGGAAATTATGGCTGAGAAAGAGAAACCAGCCACTGGTTCAAAGTCATATGTGTCTAGACTAGAAGAGTACCATGGTTTGTGTTATTTTCACTATTCTGTGATTCCCCAAATGTAATCGTATACCACTGTGGACATTTAAGCAGATATAAAAATGTACAAATGTTAATGGATCCATTTGTTTAAATGTTTATTTAAAAGAAAGATTATCTCATCAGTCGTAGAATTTTAGCAATCCTTGTTCAGAATAACACTGATGAAATTGTTAATGCAATGTCGACAAATATTAAATAATCAAGTGTATGTTTCATTCAGAATATCCAGGTGATAGATAAATGGTAAAGAACCAGGAAGAAGAAGGGACTCTTTCAAGAGTAAGGCAATGGAATAGAACATAAGACTGTAAAGGGATAAGGGGAAATTAGGATGTGGGGGCTAAATGGGGGGAGAGGTAGGAGGATAGGACAGAGATGGGAATATAGGTTGGAGTAGCTAACACTAAAGGCTTTTTGAAAAGCTTTATCAAAATCTACTACTGTAGACATTTCCCAAAACATGTGTGTGTGTGTGTGTGTCTCTCTCTCTCTCTCTCTCTCTGAGAGAGAGAGAGAGAGAACATAAAAGGAACTTAAATGGAGTTATAATAAAATGTCGGAGTCAATGCCTAAACCAGACATCCTAATGCTACCAAGTAAAATCCCCAGCACCAGGAACGGAACACGTCTTTTTGAGTCATCAGCCAAAGGGTCCCCATAGTTCTCTCCTGCCCATCCAAACATTACAGACTACCACCAGCGCTATTGGTTAGCCTCGGCAACCTGATGCTGAAAACACCACATCCTCTTGTCATCATCATTCATGGAGAAACAGAACTCGTGCTCAGCTAGAAACTGGTCCCCTACCTACCTGCATTCATAGTGCTGGAAGGAACGCTGCCTGTTACAGAAAGAGAAAAATAATCATTATCAACCTCCCCCAGCTACAATAGTTACCTACCTACATGACATAGCCTTACTGGTACTGGAGTGGCAGAAATATTATCGGAGTAACAAAAACTCTTTTTGGCTTAGATTTAAAGGCCTGCTCCATGAGATGAAACCCATACCTGACACTCACAGTGATGAGGCCAAGAACTTCAGACAGGACACACAATACCTCCTTTAGTGCAAGTTGCACAAAATTCTAGCCAGAGAAAGTGTAGTGGGTACAACCTAGAGTAATTTTCAACTAAGCATGGCTGAAAGAGGAAAAATCGCTTCTCCTCATTAGAATGACACTGTTTACATCAACCGCAAATCAGTGCAGGCCTCACGCTCAGGAGCAGCTGTCCAGCACAAGTGACTCCATGACTGTGTGTGTGTGTGTGTGTGTGTATGTGTGTGTGTGCGCACATGTGTGCACATGTGTGTGTGCATGTGTCCATGTATGTGTGTGTATGTTCTTTGTTCTGTTTTCATTTTTGTTTTGGTTTGTTATTTGAGGGAAATATTAAGTTAGGTCAGTAGAAGGAAGGATCTGGAGGAACTATTCAGGGAGAATATGATAAAAATGTATGATTTTTAATGCTTTCAAAAACATATTAAATAATAAATAGCCTTAAGACTGTAGACTCAAATGTTGAAGATAGAATGTGAAGGATTCTGTTTTGAAGATTTGAAGATTCCTCTTCTGTACTACTGTAGATCCTGGTCAACAAGAAGACATCTGGATTACTGTGTAGCCCTGCAACACATACTCTCTAATGACAGAACTCGTGAAGCACATGAGTCAAAAGGCAGGAGGACTAAGAAGCTCCAGAACTGGAGAACTCTCTATAAGTCCAGTAGCAGGGCAGTCTGGGCATTTTAGAAGCTGCAGAACACATACATGATGGGAAGCTAGCCTAACAATACTGTCCTCCAGCTCTTTCCAGTTCTGCTATCTGATGTGAGTTCAAAGACTCTTTCACATGAATATTTTGAGAGGCCATATTGGAAAAACCATGGACTAGAAGGAACGGACTTGAGTCCTAGTTCTATAATTTCCTGACTGACTTAGAAAACATGACAATACAACAAATATCCAAACAGATTAAGAACATGGTCCGAAGGAAAGCAGCCAAGTAAGGGGCAAAGGGAGTATTGCATGGGGCAGAGATGACTGACCAGTGATAATGTTTAACTATGCCTCTAACTGGCCCCCCAATAAACCTATCTGTTTCTATGATACACTTTTACATTGAAATAATTTAAGGAACACTTATAATCAATCATTTATCTTCAACACAGTGAAGCACAGGTCATAGCTCTATAGACACCTGAGTATCATTGGGACTTAGGAACAATTGACACCTTTATGTTATCAGCTGTTAGATTATTGCATAAGAATCAAGGTAAATTCCTAAAATAAAGTCCATCATAAAGTCTAGTAGACAAATTCTGAAATCAAGTAAATGTGGAATAAAATTTAGACCAAAAGAAGTTGTTAGTTATTGGTAGTTATCTATTCTCTGCCCATCACTCTGCTAGTCCTTTATGTATATTATCTACTTATGAGAAGTAATTAATGTTTCTTGATGTTTAATACAAAGACAAAGCTATTAAAACTATGTCTTAAAATTGCACAATAGAAAGAGTTCATTGTTCCCCCAATATATGTTTTCCTCTTTCATCTTATTAGAAGGTTTTGAGCTGAGAACATGGTTCTCTTTTATATTTCCCTTAATGTTAAACATGGTCATGTGATTAACTTTGATCTATTACTTCCAGAAAGTGTATTAAGAAGAGATTATTAATCTCCCCTCTCCCAGGCACCTCCTTTTGAAATATGGACAGCTGCTGAGAAGAGAAGCCGTACACAGCCAACCAAAGTAACCAAAGAAGGACAGTGACCCGCTGTCATGATAGACACTAGCTCTAAGTTAACTGTCCCATTTCTCTAAGACTACATTGCTACTTCTTCGAAGCCATGAGGCTGTGAGTGTCACCTAATATCAGCAGCTGAGCCAAGACACAGCCACGTCCTCTGTTACCAGAAGACCGCCGACATCACAGTTGTTTGGTTTTCCATTTTGATTTTTCAAGTCTCCGTGTATTGACTGTATATGAAATGAATTTCCATATAAATTGGCTTTTAAAATATTAGAAACAGATGTTTTTTCTGGATCCATTAAATTAAAACACCCTGCTATGACATTCATCAAGACTCTAACCCAGAAGTAATTGCTTAAGACTTGATGGGTTATAATTAAAATTTAAAAGAAATATGAAAAACTGACATACTGCCAAACAGTGTTGTCAGAGAGCGCAGATTTCAAGTAATTCTGAATCAAACTAGACTAGCTTATGCTGGATCTTAACATCAACAATGGCATGCATATATCCAGAATCAATGCAGAGCTACTGACGTGTCCCTTTTAGAGCCCCTGAGCTCAGGACAAAGCACTCTGGATGGGGCCCTGCTAAAACAGTCAGGAAAGCTGGGAAATTACTTAAGATAATGCTTCACCCTCTAAATGGAAGGTCCAGGAAGGATGGAAAACGGTCTTCCCTGACCCCGTTATTCTATATTTGTTCAACTCTGTAAAATCTTTCAAAGAAAAAAAGGGAAATCAAGCAACCTGAAAAATCCATTCAACGCAGCTGGAATGTCTTATCATGATAGCAATAAACCTAGTTACCTGCAGCAAGCAGAGATAAACCACATCTACCCCTAATACACATGCAAAATGAGGGCTACTGACGTGTCCATGTTAGAGCCCCCAAGCTCAGAACAAAGAATAAGATTAATAAGTCTTATACTTTC
>LOEQ01001215.1:403583-417411 GCA_001685075.1 Bramus lutescens
GGGGGGAGCTCTAAAGCCCAGCCACAAATTTATATACTGTAATTAAAAACAAAACAAAACAAAAAGCAAGTAAAAAAACTAAAGGACTAACAATGTCAATAAAGCAAAACTGAAAGAGTAAAGGCATACCTCACTTCTGGGTCGAACATACTAGAATGAAGGAGACACCTGCATGATGGAATTCTGTAATATGTGCCATCAGCCTAAGCAGGACTTTTCTTTAACAAATGACTATTAGGACCAGAGATGATGGAATATGACAAAGCTGCATTGGGCTTTAATAAATAGGCCATGTTGCACATGCAAGTCAGTGATAAGGGCTGATTTTTGACACCATTCAACCTCGCGTTAGAGAAGACAGACCAAAGGGACCTTAATAAAACTGAGTGATCTTCAGGCAGGACAAGGAGCACTCATCCGTCACTAAGCAAAATAGATTTTGATCCATTTGCATTTTCTCCTATGAGACCAAAATAGAAACAGCAAAAACAACGTCTGCTATTTCACAGCTAATGGGACACCTTCACGCAAACCAGAATTGCACGCGGGTCTAATTCCCGAGGTTGCTTTTGCATGAGCTGGTGACAGAAAATTTAGAAAGGTATTAAAGAATCAGGAAAATTCCCATCTGGGGAAAGTGGGCGGGTAGGAGGTGGGGGACAAACTGACAGAAGGGGAAGAACAACCCTTGTAGGCAGAATTCTCTAAAGAAGAAGGGACCAGAGATTGTCTTTTGAAGCAAAATGATCCAGTCTCTCCAGTTGGCTCAGAGGTCTTAACCCGCTTCCAGTTTTGTTCATTTGTGGCTCTGTTTTTGCTGCCGTGTGATTTTTTTTTCTCTCCCCCACCCCTTAGGAAATGTTGATAAAGGCCATCACGGTTATAAAGCTGAAGGATAGTGTGTCACATCAACTCAACTATTGTTGAGTTCACGCCACTAAGACTTCCACCGGCTGACCTTTCCTGTCGCAAGTACCCTCCCAAGAAATGACCTAGTCCATCAGAGCAGAATGCAGCTTCAACCTGCAAAGGTATACTCCTCTGCCATTATTGTGTTGAAATGTAAGTAAAAGCCAAGCCTTGAAACAGAGGGTGGAATGCGGGACAACTTTGCAATAGGATAAATTTGTTTTACAAGAGAGAAAAGAAGAAAAGCAATGCCTTTTGTGAACCAACCCTGCTCCAGCAATACGCAAGCAGAAATATTTATACTGAAGCAAGACAACGTAACAAAGCCTAAGAACATGATTTTGAAGATGCAGCACAGTAGAAGAGCCCTTGCAGAGCACTCACAAGGCTTTAGGTTAGACTCTAGGATGGACAGGAGAGAAGAGTGGGGAGATGAAAAAAATAAATTCTGGATCCGACTGGACATACACTGACTGAGATGACAATACGGTATGCCTTTTTCTCTCGGTACCTTACTATTCTCTTTTATAAACTAAAAATAACTGGACATGCCTTGTCAGGTCACTATGAGAAATAAGCAAAAAGCAAACACCTACATGCAACACAAAGTGGTGCATACAGCACATGTGTAAAGGACATGTGTCGATGCATCCCACTATGTCTGTGTAAAGCATGTACTTGTGACACATGTATACATAATACAATCACATACACATGGGCAGATATATGTCCTCAGTGCCAGCTGTTGTCATCATGACCACCACCACCACTAAAAACAAACTACTGTTGCTAGTGACACCGCCAACAGTCATGCTTTCAACACTTCCTTAGATTTATAGTCTTCAGATTCTAAAGATCAAAGTTGTGAGGACGTCACTCAAGCTTCTTTAGGCTTGAGCTGGTGAGATGCTTGCTGCACAGACCTGACTGCCTGAGTTGGATCCCAGGATCCCATGGTGGAAGAAGAGAGGCTGCCTCCCAGATATTGTACTCTGGCCAGCACACACACACACACACACACACACACACACACACACAATAACATCCAAGGGTACGCTCATATACACATCAATACTCACATACACAATAAGTGTTTATAGCTGATAGGACAACTTTAGGAAGTTGCCCTCGACTTTCTACCTCGTTCATGAGACAAGCTCTCTGTTATTATTGCTTGGTTTGGGAGGGTGGTTTGTTTGTCTATTCTTTGCTTTCGCGTATGCCAAGCCAGTTGCCCAGCAAGCTTCTAGGATGTTCTCCTTTCGATGCCTCCCATTCCCCAGAGGATCACTTGGACTATAGATACATGCTACAGAGGTTCCAGGCATCAGACTCAGATAATCAGACTTTAACCGACTAAGCCATCTCTCCAGCCTCGTGACACACTACATTTCTTACTGGCCACACCTATGTGTAAGGGCGAATACAGGAACCATGATTTCCCTACTAACACCAAGTATATCACCTTTACTTCCAGATGTACAGTTTGCAGGTAAGAATAACCCTTCTTGGCAAAGTCCTGGTAAGGAGTACATCAGGCAATGTCACTTTAATGTATAACAAGCACTCACTGTTTTGAAGACCTACCCTTGCTAATATAGGCGCCCTGTTATTTCCTTTAGAAAACAGTTCCGTCTTACTCTCAGGACATAGGGTCAAGGCTGTCCTCAGAACATGTCCTCTGGTGTACTGCAAGTTCCTCATCTCCATCCCTGGTCAGACAACTGATGAAAGGTACATGAACCAATCAGAGTCAAGATGGTACCAATAAGCCACTGAGAAAGGGCCTTTTATTTAGAGAATGAGATGAAATCTTAGGGTTATTTAAAGGCATGGTCTATCTGAGAGTAAGGTCAACTTGTGTTATCAGAAACCAGAGTGAACAGGAAAAGGGATGCTTCTCTGTACAGTAGGATCCAGCTGTGCCTAAAGCCAACAGATGGACCTTAGTGATAGAGATGTTAGTCTAACACATGCAATCAATAGTGCGATGTAGCCGCCCATTATACACGTAACACTGCGCCTGCTCTTTTCATTCTTTATATTTAGTAAGGATGAATCCACACAGAACTTTCCCAGCAACCATCTCCATCTTCCTCTGTCCCCATAAGGAGTACTATCATGACTCCATCACAGAACTCAAGGTTGTGCATGAGGGCCTGTCTCTCTTTCTCTCTTCCTCTCTTTTTAAATTGTTTAAGGATACTTTGAGGCTTTTCACCACATCGGAAAAGCCCATGTATCCACTTTTGTCTATTTTCTAAAATCCTTGTTTACACTTTCATTATTTCTTGCTTGCGCTGCTCAGCATGCTTACAGAATTGCATGGCCATTTGTAGGTGTCCTTCATTAGTCTATAGGTACCCTCAGGAAAGAAATAATGTCTTTTCTCCCAGTGACCAAGGTATCTTAGGCATGTAATAAATATTGTTAAACAGAACTCAATGGTTATGCCTATTGCTTGCCTTCTCACTTTGATCCATTATGCATGCAATGAGCTAAGAAAGTTCCAGAAATACAACACTAACCCCACCTTTACTCTCCACAAAACCCTTATCATGCCCTATTTCTTTTCTTTAAAAAGAGGAAGGAAGAAACCTTCCTTCCTTCCTTCCTTCCTTCCTTCCTTCCTTCCTAGGAAGGAAACTTCATAGACAGCATTCACGATTTCCTAGGTCAATCTCTCATTACCTCTACATAAACACCCAATGTCATTGAAAATCCGCACCATCTTTTCCTTGGCTCAAACCATTTCTTGTCTCCTAGGACATATGGATTACTTTCAGCCTATCATTGCATCTTTCTAAATATGCTTCGCTGCATCACTGCAGCATGCTAATTTGGAAACTACATGAAAAGTGCTTCCTTGTTCCTGTGGCTGAATGTATTTGCATTCGTCTTCGGGTACCAGTGCATTCCCGTTAGTAAAACAAACTTCTTAGGACAAGTTCCAGGGATCTTAAACAGGATGATATAGAAGACATGTTTCAAAAGAAAATGGGAGGAATGTGCGTGCTAAGAGTGGCACACAGGTGTGTTTAATATCCCTGTTTTCCTTTCCCAGTAGAACATCATTGTCCAATTAAAAAAAAAAGATTGATTCTGTCAATTAAAGTCTTCACCTGCCCAGTTATTCATCTAGCTTGTAATGGGCTAGGGACTTCAAAGGGCAAAACAGATAGAAGGCTGTGTGAAATAGTAAAAATTCCTGACTTTGAGTAATAGCAGCCTAAGGGATGAAGCAAGTAACATCCGGGGAGTTTCGTGGCAGGGTGGTAAATCCACCGCTAATAAAAATACTAACAGCTAGAGTAGAACATAAAACACACTCCTGCCATTTCAGAAGGTCAGAAACTCGCATCAGGAACGCAAGCCTACATTCATGGAAAGAAGTTAATGAAGCAGTGGTGGAGCAAGGGATGTGTTGCCAGAACTGCAGTCAGTCGTTCCAAAGCCCACAGAACAGGAGAGAGTGTGTTGAGTCTGAAAAGGAAGGAAGACCTTAAAAAGGAAGACCGGACCAGCAGAACCAACCGCTATCTCTTCTGGTGTTACTGTCCCTAGTGACACCCCAGGAACCTTAATGGGAGACTCGCTTTCCTTTTTGGAACATCCTTATCTCCCCCAACACACTGTTAACGCCTCAAAAACAGAAAACACATCTTACTAATGTTTTGGAAAATAACATACAGCAGGTGTCCAAGCCATACCTGATAAACTCAGTTCTAACTAGAGATGACTGGTACGGGGAGCTTCATTCAAAATTGTTTAAAGTATTGAGGGAATTATCACTTTCATCAGAAAGTAGTTCAATCACTCTGGACTGTAACCTTTGCTCACACAATGATAATTAACTGTGAAAAACCATCAGGTTAATTGGCTTAACCTAAATGTCTCTGGCACTCACTTGCCACTTAACCTATAATGCCTTCATTAAAGTCCCTCTTTAGGGATACGCCATTATATTGAGAAAGCTCCAGTTAATATGCAAATACTCGGCAAATAGTGCAGGGAAATGAAGAAAAATACCATACCATCTCGGTCCTGTCTTAGTTTGAGGATAAGTGATGTATTTCAGAATCACACAACGCAAGGACATTTTCGAGAAGGGTACTCTGCTGTCTGGGCAGGGACGTCTCTAGGTCCAGGGGCAAGGGGAGGCACCAGGACCAGGCTGTCATTCATCATTATAGTTGGACCTGCTTGTTCATTTGCTCTTTGATCACCTCCAACTAGACTGTAAACCTGTCAAGGTTAGAAATGATGACTTCATAAGCAACTACCACTTCATAAATTCTCACCATCCTGCTGTCTGGGAAAAAGGTCACAAGATGTGAGAAAGAGCCTGTTTCAGGGCGAAACACTGAAGGCTGGGTGGTGAGGGGCCTTCACAGAGAAGTAGGTGTTTGTTTATTGCAAAGGTAAATCTTGCAACTAAAGGAGTCGATTTTGGCGGATTTCCCTCCCATTCCTTTGAGAGTTTTTCCCACAGGCCATTACAGGACATTTACAGCTTGGGCAGGAACATCTTTTCCTACCCAACCACACAGTCCTCCGAAACTAGAAAAGGAAATCCATTTAAAGATGGCCCAGGCTGAAGTGAAACCCAAACTGTTGGAGATTATCTTCCCACAGATAAGGCAACTCTGCCCCCATCCCGAAAACTGGTTCCTCAGCGCTCTTTCTTCTTACAGGGAAAAAGGTGAAGGAAGACGCTTTGCTAAATGTTGTTGAAGAACCTTTAATTCTCCAGTGAAAACAATGTTGCCATTTCGAAATTTCATGTCAATGAAAGCTGATCATTTAAGTTCAAGCTGCAGTTAACCTGAAGATGCTTCTAAATGTTATTTACATGGAAGCTGTTTAGCAAGATAAAGGCAAAAGGGAGCAGCAGGAAGGTATCAGGAATACTGTATCCAGAAGTTTAATTCCACTGATTAAAAGAATCCTCAGCTCAAATATTGTCTCATGCTTTGAATTTTATATGATGAAGAATATTCCCTATTTCATTATTTGGTGGTTCAATGCAATCACACCTCCCTAATTTATCAAGGGGGCAGTACAGGCATCTATTTTCCCGTTTTCTAAACGGATTCAGCCTCCATTAAAAGCTTTAAAACTACCCTCCTAATTTTCAAGAAACTGATAACTGCTTTGAAGAGGCACTTTGAAACGTCCTCATTATCAAATCAAGGACAAGAACTATTTCGGTGTACTGGTTCATAGCCATCATGAATTTGTCAGTAGGTTTTCATACCAAAATAAAGAGGGCGGGGGAAGCCAGGCATGTGGTACCCACCTGTACTCTCACCACATGAAAGGCTTCACAAATTCACAAATCTGAGTCTAGGCTGTACTACCACCTGTAGACCAGGCTAGCCTTGACCTTATTATCATCCTACTTCTTCTGCCCGAGTAGATGGATCTACAAGTTATGTAGCATGAGTAGTGATAAATATCTCATGTTTTATTTACTTGATTTTACATACCAGAGTATGTTTCCATTACAAATGCCTTTTAAAAAATGTATTAAAGAGTGTAAATCAATATTTGTAATTTTTCTAACTGAAAAACAGTATTGTTAGGTATGTTAGCACATGTTTAGCTATGTTTAACTACCTAAAATATATTTAATGCTTTCTATCAGATACCAGATTCTAAAACAGAATTTAAGTTTATCCAGCAGACTCTAACATCTCTGCTTTGAGTTCAGTCTTGTCCTATGAGAATGTGAAGAAGACGGGAAGACTGTCTTTGTACTCCAAGATGTGGGCATCCAAATAGACTTTAAGCAAGCGTGCGTGGACCACTGCGAACAAGCCCTGTTGCTTCGAGCCTCAGTTTTCACACATTAAGTTGCTGTTCAGTTTCAGAAAAGATGTACAGAGATACTGACAAATGTCCCAATCTTCCAAGGATAGTACTGCTTTCTATTAGAAAGTCACATCTTTGAGGAGGGTTCCTGGTGTTCATCCCTCAGGTGAAGAGGAAACATGCCTGCTGGCTAGGGTCAGGCTCATGGAACGCCCACCTTAAACCCAGCCTGATCGTGAAAGCTGGGAAGGAAGTTATTAAGATGAAAAACAAAAAAAGGCCTCTCAAATAGCAGTGTCACAGATGGGAAGCCATACATATTAAATTATCCAGATGTTTGGCTTATCTGCGCACCTTCTTATTGTCTTCTTTGAAGTGAGTCTTAACCCTGTCACGTTACTTTATCCTCACCTCTCCTTCAGCCAAAAGGAACAGCCAAGAAGCTGATTTCAGCCAAGTGTCTGCAATGAGCCTTCACAATTTAGATTTTAACATTTTCCCAAATGGTGCCACTGTATCCTCATAGGTATTCTAGCTATGACATTATTTTGTGTTTATATCATTTTACACGTTACAAAATGTGCTCCTGTTCAACACTACAGCACCCACTGTGGCTCTGGGTCAGTGGATTCAGACAGCCGTGGATGTGAGAACTGCAGAGTCTTGCTGAGATTAGGTTCTGCAAATTTAGCGCTGTCTCCAGTCTCTGGGTGGTGGTGGTGGGACCCACTTTTCTATTGCTCTGCCTAATAAGGGCTGAGTGAGTGATTTTCTCAGCTCCCGTAAACACATGAGATTCTTGGTACTTCAGAAAGAGACACACAGAAATAAAGACATTAAAAATGGTTATTAAGTGAAAATGAGACTTCCGGAGTCATTTTTACCACTGTATGACAGGTGTTCATGTAAGCCGTTTTGGAAACAGAGAGACACCAGGGGTTGGGGGCTGAGTGGGGAGGGGGGCAAGAAAGGAAGGATTCTGTGAGGATGCATGAGGAATGAGCCTTCTACAAGTCAAAGACTTCAGAGAAGGTAGGGCTGCTGGCACCTGGCTGACAAACAATTTCCAACTTTCAAAACTGTGGGAAAAATACAATTCTGTTGTGTAGGCTACAGGTCCGGGTGAATCTGTAATGGGAGCCCTTGCATACACTACACAGGATGGCAGCACAGGGACAATAAGTGGCATCTCCACTCATGACCATTTAACTTGCCGAGTGTCAATATCTTCATATCCAGGTTTTATTTCTCCGACACTGTACCAATACCTCTGTCTTTGCTAAAAGGCTGAACTTCTCCGTGAATAGAAATAGGGATTTAAGAGGTGTTTCATACTCAGGCCAGAATTGACGAGAGTCTCTACCAGGGACAAAGAAGAATCTCAATCCTACCAGTGAGACCAGTAACAGAAGCACATAAATACTAACCAAACAGGCAGAACAAAATGCCAATAGTACTTTGTATTTGCACGGAGATTAACAAAATATACAGAGTGTGAGAATTATCTCATTTTCTCCTCCCAATAATACTACAAACCAAGAAACTGGAGTGGGAGAAGTAAGTTAATTAGGGAAGAGACTCACTAATTAAGAGGCAGAAAAGACAGGAGTGTGGCGCTCTCTCCAATCCACTTTATCTAACTCTCTAAGCAATCAGTCCCTGTTCCTCCCCATGGACATAAATCTCCAGCGAAAAGTGTTGGGAAGGCCATTTGAAAGCAAAGCCCTGAGCTATTATTGCATTTTGTCTGGAATCCATATATCTGCCCTCAAGACTCAATAAAGCTATAAAAATGCTTTGTGCCATATTCTTTTAATTTCTTCCTTTCAAAGAGAAAGTCCTCTTAACACTAAGGAATCTTGGAAAACATGAGTCAAAGGAAGGTGTTAGCTGTCTTCCAGTGACGGGTGCGAGAGAGGCAGCCTCATGAGAGCCCCGTGCTAACCCATAATTTCATCTTTACAAAATCTAATAGAAAGCATATTCTAGCACAGGTTTTAGTGCCTCTCTCTCTTTTCAGCTATGAAATAGTCGTGCACACTCACACATACATCTGAGAAAGATCAGACTTGAACATATTGCCACAGCACACGCACAACATGGGAAGCTTCACCAGGATCCCTTGTGATGACAGGATACACAGACATCCCAACAATAAAATCAGCCTCACAGCTAAGTTAGAGAGTCTTTTTGGACACGAGAATATATGAGCCCTGATGAGAAGCAGAAAAGGAGGAAAAACACTCACATTTAAAACCAGCACAGATGAGCCTACATGAAGTACCCAAACATTTGGTCCACAAACCGCCAGCAGCTCTCTAATTTGTCATGTGAGGCAAGAGATATTTCATGCAAAAATGAAAACAGAAAGATATTAACTTCACCATTAAAATTTACTGCCATTCCAATATGTAGTATTTTCTGATCTGGGATGTCAGTCCCTGATGAAACTTTAATAATCAAGGAATAAATTAAATTCCAAGAAGCTCTGATGCTTTTTGTTTGTAACCCTTTAAATAAATCACACTGTAGGTGCTCAATTACATGTGCTAAATGTTATGGGAAAATGATCAGCTGGCTCCTTTAGATCTCGTGTTGTTAACAGACAAGTTATGGAGCACAAGCATGTGTCTTTAAGAACAGCAGAGTGAGAGGCAGGGTACATTATATGCTTTTGTTGATTGCAACTACATATGCAGTCCTATGAGGAGCATCTCTGTTTAGCATTTCATTTTAACTGCCAAACAGATAACCTAAACTCCCCATGCAAGACTTGAGATCATGTTTACTCAAACTTGACCACGACTGCCATCAGTGAAGCTGATTTTGTTCACCCCCACCACTGCCAATAAAACTTTTTCAACCTCCAAGTAACTATGCTAATTAAATAAATGCACAAGGCATGAAATGAACAAGCAGAATCTATGTACAAGAATGAAAGACAGTATTCAATCAGAGGAATCTAAGCATAACAGATCTAATTTTCATTCATCTTTTATTTGAAGCAACTTCTCATATTCATGTTCAGGGTTAAAAATGCATGTCTTAGAACACGGCAGAGTTAGCCAAATCTTGATTGGAATCATTCCTCTTGGACTCATTCTCTGTGATTCCCCTTTCTCATCTATAAACCATTGCTGATGAAGGTTAGCTAAGATAACTAGGTTAATTCCAAAGCCTGATGCCTGATACATAGTGAACACTCAATCAATGACTGTCCTAGGGCTGGAGAGATGGCACAGCAGTTAAGAGCACTGGCTGCTCTTCCAGAGGACCTGGATTTGATCTCATTGCCCACATGGCGACTCACAACCATCTGTAATTTCAGCTCCAGGGGATCTAATGCCCTATTCTGGCCTTCGTAGGCACCAGGTATACACATGGTTAGCTGACATACGTGCAAGCAAAACACACATACATATGCATTTTCTAGGAAAATAAAGGACTACCCTTAGGGTCCCACCGCTTTATAAATGATAAAACATTAGCCAATATCAGAGTACAAAAATGATATCCATAACAGTCTAACTCTGCCAAGAAAGATGAATGTAAAGTTAGGTGGGGTGATCAAAAAAAGTCTAAAGGAAAGAAGAGGAAGTTACAAAGTTTGAATGTCACAGACTAATTAGGATATTCTGAGAAGCAGCCTCTGCACAAGGATGACAGTTATATACTATCTAGGATCAACTTTTCTAATGAAAGATGATAGGATTCTCTATAAACACCGATTTCCTTAGGCACAAATTCAAACCTTATCATTTTCTTGCATGAAACAGAAAAAATAATTAGTGCAGGAATTTCAAATCATACAAGACACCTATTTTCAAAGACAGTGCATGTGGGAAAAAAACACATTGAAACGCAAGTATGTGCAAGTAAAAGCTGCAGATTGTCATCACCCAAGCTAAGCCTTGACATATGAGCTATGGTCATAATGGTTTAGACTATAATCTACAAGAGTTTATGATCAGAAATAGATCCATGTCATAAAGGGCAATGTCATGGACTCTATTATGGTCGTTCTTGGTAGAGAAAATGGACCTTTTACATGGAAAAGCTAACATTAACAGTTGCCTTGGGGAGGATTACAAAACAGGGCTTCTCAGTTGTTTTTGTTTGTTCGTTTGTTTTTGGTTTTGTTTTTTGGTTATGTCTTCCAATGGTTTATTCTCCAAGAGCGTCCTGGGAAAATGGTCAATGTTTCTAATAGGACTAAAACTGTGCTACAGCTCCCCAAGGGCATGTAGCACTTTTAACAGGAACTCTAAACTCTGCTGTCTTTAAAAAGCAGGAGGTCATTGGGAAAGGTCATTTTTCAAAGCTCTAGTGAACTGGCACTGGGCTTTTAGCTAGCCACAGAGATAAGGCATGTAGTCTTAGTAACTGAATAGCCTTTCTTTAATTTTTAATGCCTGTCCATTTCACAGCCTCCAAGAGGAATCAATGGCTTACTTATGGTATCATAAATGGCTCAGACTGTGAGCTTGGATGCGTTTTGACGTAGCAGGAAAGAAAGTCATCCATCAACTATTCATTTCGGTGAACATTTGCTAAAGGTTACAGAAGCTAAATACAAACGCCATCTTCCTCGGCACACAAAAGGGAAAGAGAGAACAGTAACAAGCTCACCATGGTCACCCTGCAAAAGAGCTGAAGTGCAAATAAAGAGCGTGGAGGGGACACGTGTCTTTTATTTCACACTCAGAAATCACACGCAGGAATAAAAGTGTTCAAATGGCAATGGGTTCGGCTGGAATGTGAAAGACCAAGGGGTTCACACATCTAAAGACCCACAGTTGTTTTAGAAATTAACTACACCGTCTCTTAAACTTCTACACAAGTTCTAAACTGATCCAGGTGTTATCATCAGGATACAAACAGATGTAGTGTTAGCAAATTTAACTGTGGAGCCAGTTCCAGCACGGACTAATGGGCTCCACATGCTCAAAATAATCATCTTGGTAGGAACACACTCCACTAAAGCCGAACTTTCAAACAAAACAAGGCTTTCATTATCAGCATTGTGCTCACAGACGACGACTTGGGGACAGAGGCTGCTTCACACTGATTATGATTTTGCCGGAGGAAAAGGAGAGTGGGAAAGGAATTCAGCCTCAGAATAATAAAGCTATGGTTGTCATGGGGCTGTTGATGACATGGCGTCAATTCTGTCCCCACAATAAAGTCAGCACTGTTTGCATCAGCCAGTCTTTGTCTTGACCTCCCATCTGGGCTCAAAAGAGATCGCAAGTAGAAAACTGATGGAGACGCATATAATACGCAAGTGGGGGTATAGGTCTTTCTAGTCCTCGAAGTGTTATTGTGCGTATCTATATCTGTATCGATGTGATCTCACTAACATTCCCCAATATTTTCTTTGATGAAAATAAGAAGTCTCTGACAAGACCGCAGAGAAAGGAACAGATAGGGATAAATCCCATCACTGCACTGGTTGTCTCTGCTGTGTCTGCCGTTCCAGAGGTCTCTAAATGGGAGAACCTTGTACGGGAGAGACAATTCACCATTTCAATTTATAATTCATGATTCTTAAAAAAAAACACACAACAACTTAGTCTAATCTATAAGTAAAATACTGCGTAATAAAGGAGGGCAAGCTTCGGTCAATTCTCTTTCCCTTTGGTCCATTTCTCTTGCAACTATTGGCACAGACTAAAGTTTCTAATGATGTTAAATTAGGGCAATATGCTAGAAAGCTCTATAGAGAAGGGCTTTCACTGAGCACCATGCATTTACTGACTTTTCTATTGACCAAAAGTCATACAGCTTTTAAAATAACAAACTTCAAAACACCACATTAAAATTTTTCTTCCTCATTTTTCTTCCCGAATTCAACTCTACTGTATTAGCAAAGGAATACATGACATGAAGTAAGAGGCACACACAAACACCATTTTCCACATAACGACAGACCCAGAGGTGATATTCAAAATATAAAGAGATGGGCATGGGAGCAGTGCTTGTCCGAGGCTCAATATTGAATGTTCACTAGGTGGACCATGCCATGAGGAGGTTATGTGACCCTTGGTAATATCACAGGAAGGCCAATGGGGAGAGGGGTAGCTGTAAACCAACTATGATGTTCATACCAGTGGAGCTACCCAGATAACAGGTACCATGTCAGACTGGAGACACATGACTAATCAATGCTACAGGCAGCATGAATCACATTCATGATGGTGGGGTGGTGGCGAGCTTGTGAATGCCTTATCTTTAAAAATGTCTATTGAAGGCTGTCGAAGGGAGGGATAATTAGGGCAGCAAACTGTGGTGTCTAGGCGAATCATTGCAGAATGAAATAACCAACACAAGAAAGTTGAGTTTAGTAGAACTGGGGGATTAAAGTGAAATATAAAACTGGGTTTCAAGTGAACCCTTGCAGAATGAGAATTGGTAAGGTAGCACCACAGACATGGAAAGCTACTAGGAAAACATAAGGGAAAGGATGTGTCAAGGACTCAGCAATAAGGCCAAGTCCAGCACCAGTCAAAGGCACTGCAAACTCAGACTTCAGTAAAAACATTCAGAGCAAACGATCAGAGAGTTCTACGCTAAGCTGTAAGTACAGAACCTCCAAACATTTTCCAAGTGCTGCTA
Organism: Bramus lutescens; assembly: GCA_001685075.1. Lineage (NCBI taxonomy): Eukaryota > Metazoa > Chordata > Mammalia > Rodentia > Cricetidae > Bramus > Bramus lutescens. The sequence continues at coordinate 416,922 of LOEQ01001215.1, forward strand.
TATGACTACAGCAGTTATTATCGATATCACTGTGGACTTGTTCGACATGAAGAAAGGGACGGTGAAAACTCCATCTTTTACAGATCGTGTAACACACTGAGTAAAAGAAGAATATAAATTCATCAACCCACTACCTGGTGTTTCTGGGAATGAAATAAAATCACCATCCTCATTTTCAGAATGAATAATTATTCAGACATGCTAGAGAACCACTGATTTAAAAAAAAATAAAACTTGATCATCAGTCACTTTGAGATGCTCTGAAAAGGTAATTTTCATCAAATTAGTGAAAATGCACCACATCAAAGGAAGATTCAACGTATTCTATAGTTACGAGGAAGACTGAAACCCTAGCATATCTGGTAGATACTGAGCTATGCCGAAGCACACTGACAGTGTTTTTGTCTAGTGAGGCAATGGGATTTCAGAACAGTGAGTCCCCCACAACTGAAAGTTCACCATCAGAGACAGCATACTTAAGAGAGATTCA
>LOEQ01001215.1:423322-446632 GCA_001685075.1 Bramus lutescens
CTGGTGTATATATGTTAACAGAACATTGTATGCATAATAAATAAATAAATCTTTTAAAAAAAGATAAATGATTCAGTGTTGACAGATGACATTTTTATAATTCATGATATAAAAATATTTTTAAACTCTTCTCATATTTTCTTTCCCTGAGTAATAACAAAGCTTAGTCATAGTCATCCATCATTGATGTTTGATTCCCCTCTGTATGCTGTAATTACACTTTATTAATAAAGAACTGCTTTCAGCCTAGAGCAGAGTAGGGCAGAACTTAGCTAAGTGGGGAAAACTAAACTGAATGCTGGGATGAAGAAGGCAGAATAAAGGGACAAGCCATGGAGCTTCTACCAGAGGCAGACATGCTGAAAATTGCTGGTAGGCCTCATGGTGATACAACCTCATGGTGATACACAGATTATTAGAAATGGGTTAAATTAAGATAGAAGAGTTAGCCAATAAGAAGCTAGAGCTAATGGGCCAAGCAGTGATTTAAATAATACAGTTTCTGTGTGATTATTTCGGGTCTGAGCTGCTGAGCAGCCGGGAACTAACTAGCGGCCTCCCTACAAGACTCATTATCTACTATATTCCAAATATTTATTTACTTACATGAAAAAACACACTTATACCACATGATCTTCACCAGGCACTGCCCTAAACTTCACAAATATTAACATATAATGGGCTTTCAAAGTTTAAGAATTGAAAAACAAAAAATTAAATATGAACTGCATTATATTACATACATTTTAAATGACTGGGATATTACTTTTTAATAAATAGAAGAGGGTACATGTGCCAAGGGTAGTTAATTGTTCAGAAACATTTGTTTACACTGTGTGAAGATGTGTCACTGTGATTAGTTTAATAAAGAGCTGAATGACCAATAGCTGGGAAGGAGGGAATAGGGAGGACTTCTGGGCAGAGAATGCTCAAGAAGAATCTAGGAGGATGAGACACACTAGTGAGACACTGAAGAACTGGGACGTCCAGTACAGAAGAGAGGAAACCAAGCCACGTGGTAGAACATAGACTAATAGAAACAGGTTAATTTAAGTTATAAGAGCTAGCTGTGCAAAACCCTGAGCTAAGACCACACTATCATAATTAATAATAAACCACCTTGTTGCTTGTTGCTAATTGTGATCTGGTGGCCCAAAGAGAAGCCTGACTCCAGTTAATAGCACATTCATTGCCATAAATTCTTATCACAGACCTGGCATTAGTTTTGTGCTTCTTAAGGCTCTCTTTATGGTGAGATATTGCTCAAAAAATCACACACACACACACACGCACGCAAGCACATCCGCGTGTGCGCATGCACACACACACACAGCCAAATTCTTCATTGCATGAATATTCAAATGAAACAAAAAGCTGTTCTAAAGCCAAAATTCAGACAAAACCAGAGCAAATAATCCCAGATTAGATATTCTTAGGCTGTAATAGAAATGATTTTTTAAATATGTCACAAAAAGGTCAAGAAAACTGGCTTCAACGGTGCTGGTGGAAATGATTCATGTACTAGAACTAAGTTTGATCTAATGACAAATATTGGCAAAAGCCCTGGGAAGCTTTTGTTCCCAAGTCCATTTCTGATCTTTGAGGGTTAACAAAACCAAACAAACTAAAGATGATTGTTACAACCATTGTATAAAAATAATATGTATTTAATACACTGTTGATATAAACAGCCCAGATTCCACATACAAAAACATGACTAAATATTTTTACATATGCACTAAATGTCTTCTTAATGAAGGTATTTATATTATTAGAATTTGATCTTATTATGGTCTATAATTTCTCTATTTTTTCTGAATAGTTTTGCAAATACTATGGTTTTTCAATGAATGATAATATTTCTGCATATATTCTATCATTATATCACTTAATATGACAGTTCCCAAATATTGATTTTGAAAATAAGAGCCTTCTGCTGCTTATATTGGTTTATTATATTATCTTAATGACTAAACATCTATGTTATGCTGCTTAACACACAACATCCATCATCTGAGTTGTGGAAAACCCACTTAGCAACTGTTTGGGAACACTGCATATGGTCTAAGGGTTGTAGAAGCACAATATACTTCTATTAAATCACAAGCATTTGGTGGCTAGAGAGATGACTTAGTCGATTAGAGCACTGGGTGTTCTTCGAGAAGACACTGGTTCGGTTCCCAGTACCTATACAGCAACTAACAATCTGCAATAATTCCAGCTCTAGAGAACCCATCCTCTCTTCTGTCATCTGTACATGTAGTACACAGACATACATGCAAACAAAATACCCATCTATATACAATAAAATATATACAATAATAATTAAAATTTTAAGGTTACAAGCCTTTTAAAGACAGATAAACTTTAGGATACTACTTTTCCTTCCACACAGCTTAGCAAATTTTATTCATCATAATACATGGTAAATATTTGCCTATGTATGCAGGCTATTTCTCCCTTGAGCACATCAAAACCATACAGCTGAGTGTTTGAGATGTCTGTCCCTGCACTGGATTGAGAATGTTCACTGGTGGATGCTGACCCTGATGTATATTTTCACCTCTTCCTAAACTGTAGCTATTTTATAATAATACAAAAATCTAAAATATAACTTAAGTTTTTTTATATTACCAAATTTCATAGAAATTACAGTAATGTTTTCTTCTTATATTTAAAAGACCAATAAAGAGAAAGAGAGAAAGAGAATGTGTGTGTGTGTGTGTGTGTGTGTTTGTGTTCGGAAGGATGCAATTAACACAAGTTTTCACTATTGCAGCGGTGGGCCTGGAATCTGCACTATAGCCTAGGTGCAATCTTTCTGCCTCTATCTCTTGCTCTGCCTACCAAGTGCCAAGATTACAGAAGCGTCAAACTACACCCAATCGCAAAAGAAAACAGTCTTTGCTGCAAAGAACAATAAAAGCCTTGGATGCCAACAAGCCTGAGTCCTATCACAGCTTGGCTCCACACTGTGATACAAACTCAGTCCATTTCCTTTTGTGGCTATAATTCCAACTGTTTCATGGCAGGTACGTGCTTGGCTAATGCGGCTTTCCTTCCTCTTGCTGTGCTAATGTGAGAAAGAAAGAAGCACTACACGGTTAAGCTCTAAGTCTACACTGAGCAAATCCAGCTTGCTACAGCTATTGCAGGAATCATAGCTACCTCTGAAGCCTTCAGTGCTTTTACAGCTCACTATTGCCATTTGCTTTTTAACCTATGTTTTAGAATCTGTATTAATGTTTTATCATCATCATGTATAGATCATAGAGATCAGAAATTATACAGACCTGGATTCAAGTCATAATATCAGTAACTTTCAGATTTACTTCATGCAAAACAATTAGCCCCATCCACCTATAACCTCCTCATCCATAGAAGGGAATTAGCGCTCCCTTGACAGGTGTGTAAAATTTCAGGCGTAATATGCTGAACCAATGTGCTAGTTTTCAGAGGAAATATGACCAAGGTGTAAGTCTTGATACTCTACAAATCTGAGCAGTGCTCTAGACAATGAGTTGGAAAGTTCCCCATAAGCCTGTTTACCGCGGAACCGTTCCAATCACCAGTTACCAAGGGTGCACGTTCCATGGTCATGTCAGGGAATTTCAAACAGCTCATCAGGAAGGCCACATACATTCAACCAGAGGGGGGAAGACAAATCAGTCCAGCCAGTAATTAAGAACTACTTTCTACCCCCGCCAAAGATGTGCAATGATTTGAAGCAAATGTTGCCGCATAATTACATACGAACATAATTGAAGCTCTCCATCTCTGCAAGTCCTTTTATGTGAGTAAATGATCCGAAATGGAATGCAAAATTAAAAATATCTTTCTTTAAGCACACCATTAAAATTATACTTTGGACTCTAAAACTTTGTAGAGTGCAAGCAAAATCTTCAGAAGCACGGAATAAAAGGAAAAAAGTAGCATCAAGTCAAAAAGCAAAGGACTCTCCTGCATATATAGCAGAGCCATTATGGGGACGTTAGCACCGCACTCTTGGGCTCAAATGTATGAAAATAGCATGGCAGTGTGCTGGCTCCTACATGTCTATTAAAATCATGCTTTTCACCTCGCACCTCTGTAAGATACACCTGGAAAAGATGCACAGAACTAATGTCAAACCTCAAACCTCAGTGAAGAATGTGTTCATACTCCAGTCTCTTCCACTCAGTGAAAAGGCATTTAAAGGAGATTTGGGGAAAGATCATTAAATTTAAGGATTCCTTTTGAAGTTGAAATGAAAATGAACCTGATTCGGGCAAGCTTTCCTCAATCCAGAGCTATCTTCTGTCAATCCTTGACTGACGACAGTCCCCATTGGAAACCAGTCATTTGGAAGTTGTGGTAAAATTTTCAATTTATTATCATTTTGCTCTTTTGTTTACTGAAATTGAAGAAAACCGGGATGTCAGAAAATAAGTGGAGAATTACATGTGTCTGTATGTACATATATATGTGTGTGTATATGTGTATATGTCTGTTTTGTGTGCATATGTGTGCATATACATTATGTATGTGCAGATGTGCTTGTTCTGTATGTATATACATATGTGTGTTTCACTGTTACCAAATGCACAAACCATAAAGATATTAATGAAAAGTAACAAAACTGTAAAAACTCTAACAGAAAGTAAGTTTATTCTCAAACAAAACTTCTGCTTCTCAAGGTGTATTCCACAAAATAGTTCATCTGATTCCCTTGAGTAAATAAATATACTGTCCAACATATGTGAATATACACATTTGGGATAATCTTCAGGTTTTCCCTCATTCTGCCCGGCCAGGGAAATAGTAGATTGACTGCCCAGAAGAGAAAGGATTAGAAAAGGAAGCAATTATCTATAAAACAGACAAGAAGCAGAAAGGGAGTTCAGTGAGGGACAAAGCACCCTGGGAAGAGTGAAAAGAGTCCATTGAATGGAAAAATCAAAGTTACTTTACCAACACCCTCATTGCTCCCTGCTGGGTCTTGGCTCTGCACTGTCTCCCCCCCGCCCCCACGGCTGATGGCATATGGCTATCCTGCGTGCCCTTGCACTCGAGTTCAGAGAGGAGCAACGAAGATCTCCTTCCCACATGTCCAACTGTTTTGGAACCATTCTAAATCTTTTCTGAATCTGCTGGTATGTATAGCGTATAGCTCAGTTTCCTTNCCACGGCTGATGGCATATGGCTATCCTGCGTGCCCTTGCACTCGAGTTCAGAGAGGAGCAACGAAGATCTCCTTCCCACATGTCCAACTGTTTTGGAACCATTCTAAATCTTTTCTGAATCTGCTGGTATGTATAGCGTATAGCTCAGTTTCCTTNTTTTTTTTTTTTTTTCCTCAAATGAAGGTAGGTTGTCTCTGATGTCAGTCTGGAGTTAATTTAAAGGAGGCATCTCAGGTTCCCACCTGTGCAGTCAGAGTAAAAGCTAAATCACAATGAGACAAGCACACATGCTTCTCAACTGCCTATATGTCTGGGGCTTATTTGTTTGTTCATTTGTGTCTAAATCTCTTTTTACATATTTCTTCGTGGGGTACACACCCATGGAGTACATGGGAATCCAGAGGAAGATTCTAAGCAACTTCTTCAAGTGCTCTCTGTCTAGTTGCCTTTAGACAGTGTCTCATGGTTGTGCTTGACATGTTAATCAACAAAAATAAAACAACCGGGAGCCACTTTTTAAAAATCCATAGCACAGATTTTCATTAGTGTACCAAGGTTCTACTCTGACCTGGCCTGGCCACTAAATTTCTGCAAACTCAAAGATGACTCTGGATACACCCTGTGAACTAAATTATCATTATCTTTTCTTCAAAGTCCAAGTTCTGTAATAGAATAGAAATTATTAGATCTAGGCTAAGTACCTGTAAGAAAATAAGTCACAGCATGACCAGTTCTTCATAATCAGACATAAGCATCTCTTTTTAGGGGGCAGGGAAGTAAGCATAGACGAGACTAGGAAACAAACAAGCAAACAAGATCTAGGACCAGAGCGTATGACCAGCTTACTAAATGTTCACCCATCCCAATCTCAGCTGCAGGGCTACCTGGATAGGTATAACTGTGAATGAATGCTAACCAACAGAATCAGAATTATTCTATATGATATAATATTTCCATATTTCCCAACTACAGGTTTTTATCTGCCTTTCACTGAATGAAAGTAGTTGCATTAATTATTATTCATTCACCCTTACACATATATCTAAGCTATAGACTTTGAGTTTTTTTTCCTCAAACCATACTAAATATTACTTAACACATCAGTAAATGCTGGAAAGCCACACACAACCCTCATATGAACAGCAAGAGCCTAATTATGAAAAAAATCATTTTTTTAAAACCTTTCCCATAGAAAGAAAAAATTCTAACAGCTCCTCAGAATGTCTACAAACCATGGCAAAACATCACGGTCATCCTCACCAAGACACTGCGTCAACAGAAGAGAGAAAGCCAAGATGCTTTCAATTGTGGAGGTAGAGATAGATGTGGAAACAATCCCTACTATCTTAATAAGTAAAGCATTATCTCACATTAAGTTATACTGAGAATTAACTTATGACAGCCAAGGAGAAGTCTCCGCAGGTAAAGGTACCTGCTGCCAAGCCGACAACCTGAGCTCCACTCAGGGCTCTCACATGGGAAATAGCCATCTCCAATATGTTATCCTGACTTCCACACACAAGCCACGGCAAATTTACAGACGTACACACACTCAAACACACACACACACTGAATCACTAAATTAATATTTGTTCAACCGATGCTATAATCATTTGTTGGAAATGCCCAGGATCACCTCTAACCCACAATACTGAAGAAGGCACACACCTTTAATTGCAGCACTAGAAGGCAGAAGCGGGCATGTCTCTCTGAGTTAGAGGCTCGCCTGATCTACATAGAGAGTTCCTTCCCAGGAATTTCGATGGAGTAAGATTCCCGTCTCGAAAGTAAAACAAAGGTTAAAATATTAAGCATATAATTTAAAAAAAAAAGAAAAGGCATTAAGATCCAACTGAAATTCCTCAGAATGCTGAGACTCTGCTTCCGTTTTAACACCATTTTAAAGGAGACTTTTTTGTATGCCCTCTGCACTCTTTCTTTTTGGGGTTTGCTAGCATTTTCATCAGCACCTGCCGCAAGACTGTGGGATTACTCCCAGACTGCACAAAAGGGAGCTGATGTGTTTGACCACCGGCAGACCACATGGAAAATGTACACCGCCGTATACTGCATTGTTCCCCGATGCTCTAAGGACAAGGCGACTGTGACAGATCAGGAGAGTAACTCATATTTCCATAAAGCTATTTAGAGAATGTGGCACCTCCTTTTAGGAACGAACGTTGTCAAACTCACCATTTGTTACTGAGAATTTAAAGGAGCTATGTGTATAGTGAAAATTAGGTTGGCCGCACAATCACCCAAAGGACATTTGGCTACAGAGACTGAACTGGTTCAATATGTACACAAGTGGAATACGCTACAACCTATATTAATTATTACTATTAAAGCTGAGCTTTACTCTGATTTCATAGTCTTCCTGGTCTTTGTAGATAATCTCCCCACAAAGGAGGAAGAAAAATAGGCTACAACAAAGGTGGGCTTTTATGAAAAGAACATTTAGAGCAATCAATGAGGCGGAGATCCACTTTTGGCACATTGCATTCCTTCGGGCTTGGGGAATAAAGAATCTACTGATAGAGAATCACATTGGCTAACTACACTGCCCTTCAAATCTGTTTTCTTCCACTTACTTCTGCACTTTTCCTTAACACTGGCAGATGATGGTCTTTCCCAGGCTCCACGCCTTTGCCTTTGATAGTATATCAAACGGAAGATTTCTCAGGCTGGAATCATTTCGTCTAGTTGCATATAGCTACAGCTCCTCCATAGATCCTTGATGGGGCTTGATCACCCATTTCTTCGTAGCACTGAGTAGTGTCCCAGTGTATTAAGGAGTACTTGGGTGGGATTCTATAGACACCTGACAGATGTACAAGGCAAAAGCAACTCCCACTCTATCTATCTGTCTTTCTCTTCCTGCCCCAGCTTTGGAGATAAACTGGAGCTTTTGCCCTGCTCTGTGAGCAAGCGTACTAACCACTGAGCTACAACACCCATAGCCCCAGTCCTTACATCTAATTCTTTTTTAGTTTCCATATACCTATCACAATACGTGGGTGCAGCAAACAACTTATTGAATGTATACATTATCAAACAAATAGACAAAAATTAAAACATCTCAATTTGTCTAAGTTTCATTTCACTCATCTATAAAGGGAAGTCTTATAGATCGTTCATTAGTCTAATCCTTAAGAAAAGTTGGACTTCACTTTCACGTTCTATTGAATTTAATCCGTGAGTTACCTTTATATAACAATTTTTATGTGTATGTTTTTTCCCCTCTATCCAGTGTTGTAGACCTAAGCTGCAGCCTTAATACTGAGCTAAAATTTGTACCATGCATATTTTTGGACTTTGGGGTAAAGCTTAAGGCTGCATAATTTCCTATCGAGTGAACAGTTCAGCATTTTTACATTAAACGAATTCATAACTAGCATCAAGGAGGTTCAGATGTATCTCTTTCAACACATTATCATAAATTTCTAAGTTATTATAAAATTATCATAAAATTCTAAAAGGTTCAGAATGGAAGGCAATGATTGTTGAACATGCTAGAAAAAATAAATACTATTTATTTAATATCTCAAGGTAGTCACTAAGAAACTATAAGTTGGCACTTCTAACAGTGCATTTCTAGAAATTCAGAGAAAACTCAAAATGTTCTTGGAGATGTCATTACTCTTATGCGTGGAATAAACAGACACCTCACCCATATCTTCTCTCACTGCTACCAATGACTTAGAAAGCCCCTTAAAAAACTTACACATTTCATAAAGGTCTATATTGCTACCACTTGGCCAATTAGATAGATACAGTTATACAAAATTGTGTCTAACATTACAGTTGAGTTCTCCATAAGAAAGATTAATATGGAAATATTTGCGAGAAGGAAAGGTAGTATAATTTTTTTAAAAAGCCAGTATGACTGTACATATATGACATAAATTGGAGTTATTTTGAATAGTGGTTTTTGTACTATTAGCTTTAAAAGCATTTTAAAAGTCAATAATTCCACAGAACTTAATAATGTAAAATATAAAATAGGGCTGAGAAGTACAAAAGTTAAAATTGTATTTCAAAGAAGTATAAAGGTATTTTCATGACTAAGAAAAGAATGAGATGAAGATGCTGAATAAAAAGACAATCGTGGAACACAAGACACTTGTCCACCATCTTAAGATCAGAACTCCAGCTTCTTCTCGGTTTTAATGTTGACCATATATTCATTAGCTGCCAGGCTGGCTCCAAGAAATACCAACCTTGGTGGAGTAAATAGAAATTAGAGTGCTAAAATTTTTCTATCAGAAAGGTCAACACAGGCATTCAAGAACAAGTTGTGTATTGCATGACACTGCAACATTCCAGTGAAAATGAAGATCTTCAAAGGATGCGGATCCAGAATTTAAATGGCTAAGTTACAGGGGGCATCTAATCAAAGACATGGCTTCTTTGGAAGTAGAGCAGAGAAGCCTTCACTCTGGAGTAACAGGGTGCTTTTATGGTCTCACTGTATCCTTTCTCTGATGAAATGGGCAAAGTTTAATGCCTAGGGACACAAATGACCTAATGATTAACAATGAGAAACAAGATACACAGGACACACACTCGGTGATTCTTCTAGTCCTTTGCCACAAGCAATGAGTTTTAATCCAACAAATGGCCTTCTGTCTCTATGCATTCAAAAATTATTACAGACTATATGCAAAACCAAATCCAGCAGAACTGCTAGACCGAGCGCTGGAGTCCTAAAAACATTATAACAATAACATCAACTCAAACAGATTCTAGCATAAGATAAGCTCTTAGGTACCAGATAAAATTATTAACTATGGCAAATAAAAATAAAAGCACATGGGTTCTGTTGAGTTTGGTTCTTGTGTTTATTGACTGTGGTATATCTAGTCCAACAGGTCAACCTGAGCTATTTTGAAACTCTGGATGAGAATAAGCAGAAGAAAAGTCTGGTATTTCCAAGACCCAATGAATCGCATCTTCCTCCCTAAGGAGGATCTTCTCAAATTCCCTCCATCCATACTTAATATTAAAATTAGAAAGATGTTCAAAAGCTACTGCCCTGCGGACCCACCCTTCCCATTTTTAAATGGATTTCTTCCTCTTGAAATAAAAATAGCATATTGTTGGAGGTCTCAAGGTAATGAACTACCTGCTTATGCACTCAGGAAGATTCTGATCACTTGCTGTATCTTATTAAAAGATATTTATTGATTAACTTTACATCTCAGCCACAGGTTTGACTTCTTATTCTCCTCCTAGTTCCTCCCCATTGCTGTTCCACCATCCCTCCTCTTTTCTATTCAGAAAAGGGCAGGCCTCCCATGGATATCAACAAAACATGGCATATCAAGTTGCAGTAAGACTAAAGACCTATCCTTATAGTAAGGCTGAACAAGGCAACCCAGAATGAGGAACAGTCCCAAAAGCCAGTAAAAGAGTCAGAGACAACCCCTGTCTCTATTGTTAGGAGTCCCACAAGAAGATCAAGGTACACAACTATCATGTGTATGCAGAGGCCTAGGGCAGTCCACACAAGCTCCCTGCTTGTGGGTTCAGTCTCTGTGAGCCCCTTTGAAATAGTTGATTCTGTGGGTTTCCTTGTGATGTCCTTGACCCCTCTGGCTCCTACAGTCCTTCCTCCCTCTCTCCAGCAGGCTTTCCCGAGCTTGACATAATGTTTGACTGTGGGTCTCTGCATATGCTGTATCTTAATGCAAACTCACGCAGCAATCCAGAGGACAGAACATTTAAAGAAAAAAAAAAAACCATAAGGGCACCATCTATGCATTTTGGAAGGCACTTCCTGGCAGTCTCAAAAAATCTCAGAGATGCTCAAAGGATCAACAAATATGAAGGTAGCCCCTGACCCAAGGGTGAGGGACACGCATGCGCTGCATACGCATACTGAATGAGTGTCTCTGAATTTTAAATGGAGTCTGTATTGCTGGAACTTTGCTGGATGAATTTCAGCTACTGTTATACATGGTCATTTTTAAACAGATTTAGCTCGACATCCTGGGGCATATACATTTCCTATACAAAGTAAGGGAAAATAGCATGTTTAACTCAACAAAAATGTATAAATGAACAACTACCCCTTAGGGGGAAATGTGTGTTCATTTACAGTTTTATAGCTAGCAATCTGAACTGTGTTTACTCTATCAGTCTAAGGTCACTTGTGTAAGTGCACAGGTAACCACCATCGGCTTATGTATGGGAGAATTATTAAGCTAAATAGATCTGTGATTCTCCATCAGAAGAAAATGGAAGAAGAGACTCAACCTCTCCTTCAACAATCTCAGCCCACACACTACATAGAGTCTGCCTGGATAAGAGATACTAACGATGATGCTGGTCCTCTCTCCTGGGCATGGACGGCATTATCCTTCAGATTGATTGCACATGTCAAGCTCAAGCACACTAGACACTTCAGATTTGCTGGGTGACACCTTCACTGTGCAGTTAATTAAATGTTTTGGCCTACAAACTTCCACCCCTGCTTCTTCCAGGGACAGAGTAAGCAAAAAGGTATTTATCTTGAGCAGCGCAGATGCCAACATCAATAAAACTTGAAGCGGAGATTTCCATGCATAAACCACAATGAGACCGTCTGGTGTGATCCCATTAAAATTCAAAGATAATAGAGAATTCAATTCTTGACCCTAAATATCAGAGGAGCTGTATTTACTCTGTAAATGTTAAATGTAAGGTCAGATCAGGCCCCAGGGGAATTCTTATTTGTTTCTCTAAATTTCTCAAAAATTAAAAATATAGCATTTAAAAGCAGAACGTCCGTGAATACATCCACATGCAATAAGCCATTAATAAGCTAAACATTAATAAGGCTGATACATTGCCAAAAGCATTTTATCCTGTGGGTTATAAAGAATGTAAAGACCACACAAGACTCTCAAATAAATCACTACAAACTACATTAAGTTGTGCCGTATTTTAATAATCACCCATAAATAGAATTTTAACCTGCTTTAGAGCAAGAATTGGTGGGTGTCAGAACCTGGTAGTGTAGCATATGTAAGTAAGATTGGGGAAAACTACATAAGGTAACTAAATAGGGCCTTTAAAAACATAAAGTGGGCACAGCAAAATTGTAGATTTAAAGGGGAGTCATCAGTAAAGGGACCATGATGGCTGTAAGGTAAATGGAACAGGGAATAGAAGGCAAGAGTGTGATTGGTAGGCTTAAAGTAAATCCAAAACTCAGGCACAGACAATAAAATCAGACTCTTGTCTAAGTAACAAAGTGTTTGACACTGACCCACACAAGGAGTACAGTATAGTGTAAAAACGCAAACAAAGGAAAGACACAAACAAAGAAAATTAACTGTTTCCAACATTCTTCAGAAAACAATCAGGTCAATGACTGTCACACTTGAGTACATTCAGAAAATGTCACTAGCGATCACCCAACCTCAAAGTCCCCTTGCTCTGCCCTCTCCCATGGAGCATCTACTGCTTCCTGATGGACTTCAGAACTTTCTTTTATGGAACTCATGTTCAAATCTAGGTCTCTGTTCACAAGTCTATGCAGAGCTCTAGGGTGCAGCATTTCAAATGCAAAATGCTGAAAGGCCAACCATCATTCCTGCAATCAGCATGCTTGTGTCTAACTGCAACCTCACTTAATCCAGTCTTCACTTGATTTTAAAAGTCAAGCCATGCACACAGTGCTGTCTTTTTGTCTCTGTCCTTTACCCTTATTCTAATATTTAGTAATTCTGCCTTTTGTGCTTTTGAATTTAATTATTTGAAACATCACCCAATCCATTTCCCTTCTGAGTCTTGTCTTCCTTTCTCAGAATCTTACCTGCGTATCACTACAAGATGATACTGAGAAATGAGACAGCTACAGACAATGTCTACTCAAGAGCCACTCGTGATTTTACACTACCTGCCAGTAACACGTGCTCATTCCACGAGGATGCTTTCCTCCGCTGCACTTCAGACGACATCTGTTCTCATAGCCCTCACAGGCTTAGGCAGACAATTGAAACAAGCAGCACACAGTCTGAAGGCTCTTGCCCCAATCTCTACACAGTGAGAGTTTCTCTTCTAGAAATATCTTCAAAAGCCCATCTCATCCATGCTGAAACAAACTCTTCCCCTCCCCCGCCACCTCCTCCACCACCTTAAATCCTCTACCCTGTTATGCCCTACAGAGTTCATCATAAAACAGACTTTGCAAGCATATTAGTCAACTTGCATTGCTGGAACTCCACTTCAGTAGGTCACCATGAACAAGTTACCTGATCTCTGTAAACCAGACTCTCTTTACATGTGACAGTACCTGTCCCTTACATATTGCTATGAAAGCCAAACACCAGCCCCTCATAATCCAGCATAATTGGCAGTAATGTTCTTCATCTTCTTCCTCGTCATCCCCTGTGATAGCAGCATCAGGGTAGCATGACACCACGTGAAATACAAGCTTTCATACGACACATGGATAATGAGCACTAACCAGTACCTACTGTGATGTAAGTACTGGCAAACAAGCTCAGTCAGTCTTGGAGGAAACTATCAGTTGATCCACCCATGGCCATGATATCAATAAGCAGATATTTATTTAAGTAAATTTTAACTATGGAAAAATATGACTGTATATACAAAAGATAACAGAAACTAAAAGAGCATACAAGAAGACATTCCCCATGCCCAGTGTAAACTGGCTGCCCGAAGGCCTTCTGAACCTATAGACACACAGATCAAGGGAGGCAGGAGTTTCACAGTGATGCTCAGTTTAGGGCCATATTTTAGATGTGTCATTGATAATATTTCGTGTCTCAACAGAATGGTGGATGGAATGGCTGGACTTCGAAGTAAATATATATCTGAGCAAGGAAAATAGAGTATTTACCCAAAACAGGAAATTTTTAATGGTAATGAGATCTTTGCCTTGAATACCTGATGGGTTCTTGCTCCACAGAGAGAGCAGCTGACTCCTCTGTGAGATCACAAGGGATGGTGTGAAGGAGAAGGACACTCTGACTGTGACATAGCACAACAAAGGGACCCCTGAAGATGCCTGGAATACAGGCTGCCTTTACATTGTGCTCAACCCCGCACGCACATGCTTTCACTCAAAAACTGGATCACATCTGCCTGAGATGTAAGGAAAATTTTAAATATACATCTTGCTGCAAGTATTATATGGATGAGATTATAAATGTGAAGAGGAAAACTAACGTGCTGGAATGTCTATTACATCAAGATTGGGGAATTGTGAATATATTAATCCCACTTTCTTTTAATCTAAGCCACAAAATGATTAAAGTTTGGACTTAATATAATAGCAAATAAGTTAAACATATTTATGAGCTAAACTAACATGAGCATCAAACCAGCTTATTCTAGAAATAGAAGGTAAAAGTCATTTCACTACTTTTGAAATTTTGTCTAGAATGTTTTAAAATAATCCATGCTCTGGACCTGCCATGTTGTTTGGTTTAAGACAAGCAATTCTTTAAANAAAAAGCCGGGTGGTGGTGGCAAATGCCTTTAATCCCTCAGCAGTCAGGGGATCTCTGTGAGTTTGAGGCCAGCCTGGTCTACAAGAGCTAGTTCCAAGACAAACACCAAGGCTACAGAGAAACCCTGTCTCAAAAAAAAGAAAGAAAAAGAAAGGAAAGAAAGAAAGAGAAAGAAAAGGAAAGACAAAGAAAAAAGAAAGACTAAAAACAGGGCTGGAGAGATGGCTCAGTGGTTAAGAGCACTGGCTTCTCTTTCAGAGGACCCAGGTTCAATTCCCAGCACCCACATGGCAGCTCACAACTGTCTGTAACTTCAGTTCCAGAGGGTCTGATACCCTGATACAGAAACACATGTAGTCAAGACACCAATGTACATAAAATAAAAATAAATCATAAAAAAAACAAAAAAAGAAAAGCAATTCTTACTATTTTTCCTTAGACTTTCAAGAACTTCAGAAAAAATAAGGAAGACAAAAAGGAAAGCATAACAAGAAAAAACTATCTCATCTCACTTGACTTGGACTTCAGGAAGCCTACAGAGCCATCCTTTTATCATGTATAAAATGGGAAAGAACTCTGTAGTAACTGTCATTGACATGGCTGCTCCACAGGTGTAAGAAATGCTCAATAGATTAAGTTAATAAAACTCCATTTGGTTTTAGCTCTATCTATAATGCGAATTGATTCAATGTCACCTTAAATACCTGTTCTACACAAGAGTCAGCTCTGTCTGTCGAAGTCTTCCTTAAAAGAAGAGGTTGTACGACAGACCAATTCCCAATTTGGCTGTTACTTTAAAAATAAATCTCTTACTTCTCATGTGACTTTTTTTTTAAGTCCCAAGAAATTTAATGATTCATGAATCAATTTCTCGGCATAATGGTTATTATGACAGAGAGAAGCGGCTAAAATAACACACAGTGGCAGCTAGCCTTAGATGGCTGTGAATCCTGATTTTACCACTGTTTCAATAAGTAATAGGAAGTGGAAATCAAGAAAGAAAAAGTAAAACACTAATGTCTTCCATGTTTTCCTAAAATTTCATACTAAGGTGTTGTAGGAAGCAGAGCATAATACAGAAAATGCAAGTGAGGTTTCAAAAGCTCAGCAATTTCACTTATGCCTGGTAGTTCGTTTTATATCATAAAAGGGTCATTGATTCATAGGCTCCTACCTCATGTTACTCTCAGTGCCTGCAAAGAACTGTATTTTGAGTTTCTAGAAATACCCTATAATATACAAAGCTCACTGCGTCACTTCATTGAAAGCAATAAATCACTGAAGCACTTTCCTCAAAATAGTCTTAAAAATAAACAGTGTACATTTTTACATTTCCACTTTTGTAATAGCATGGATTATAATTTATGCAAAATGATATATTAAGGTGTATAGCAAACAATCAAATCAATGAATTCTTACTAAATATAAACTACATCACTCAAAGTCACATTAATTTAAATGAATATAGTCCTTATTAGGAACAAGTTACACTGCCTTCCAATAATGAATGCCTAACACAAAATAGAGGGAAAACAAATTTTTTCTGTAAAATAAATGAGAACAGTTAATTTCCATTTCATTAGATATTCCGTTAGAAAGTATAAAGGTTCTTAATAAAAGAAGATATCATGGACTTAATTTGGGTATCAATACCCTGTTTGTGAAATGTTGGCCTCCTTTTATTTTCATTCTATTAATGTATATTATAATTAGTTTCCATGTTTACAACAACAACAACAACAAAAAAAAACCCCTGCAATGTGAACTCATGTGTTGACAGTGGCTGTTCATTGGTTCCCAGTCACCCAGACCCCAAATAATCACATATAAACTATATTATTTGTAATACTGTTTGGCCAATAGTTTAAGCGTATTGCTAGCTAGCTCTTACATCTTAAATTAAACCATTTCTATTAATCTGTGTATCGCCACATAGTTGTGGCCTACCAATAAGGTTCCATCCAGCAGCTATCTCCTGTGGCTGTCTCCTGTGGTGGTATCCTGGCTTCTCCTTGACTCCGCCTACTCTCTCCTTCTCTGTCTGCTTGGAATTCCCACCTTGCTCTATTCTGCTAAGCCACTGGCCAAAACAGCTTTACTCATTAACCAATAAAAGCAACACATAGACAGAAGGACCTCCCATACCACTCATGGGACCGCTTGGGACCACTGCTTTTGCGTAAAAAATAAAGAAAAATCCCACCCATTGTAGCTTAAAGAAAATAAAGACCTAACATTTGACTGTAATCAGTACAAGCTTCTTTGACCGTAGCAGTTGGAAAAGCATGGACTTTTGTGAAAATACGATCTATAACCAACTCATTAACTATCCACAGACCTTATTAACATCTCCTCTCAATATCTAGTCCAAAGTGCCTCACAAAACTTACTTATGGTGGTCCTGAGCAAATTCTGCACCTCAAGGTAGCCTTTAACACCCCAGTTTACCGCTTCCGTCCTCGACAGCTGTTTTACAGGGTTGTACCATCAGGTTGGGCTCAGTGAACCTTGAAGACCCTAGCCATTCTAAAGCAGTTCTTGGCTCCTCCCATGATTGAACATACCTCTATGATTGCTGCTTATGTAAACTCAAGACTAGTGCAAAAGCAAGGTCTCTAGTGGACAGAACTAAAAGCTGGGCACATGCACATGGAAAGGCGAGATGAGACAGGCAGGGTCACAATCCATGTGCAAGCAGAATGCATCTCTCTTCCAGTTTAAAAAACAATCAGGCCATTTCTACATGCTCTGGGCTAACAAGGGAGGCTTCACACCCCCTGCCAGTAATACCACAATAGCATCAACAGAGTCTCCCAAACAGCCTTTTGCCTACTTCTAGTCTTCATCAGGGGAAGAAGAGGCTGCAGTAGTTGCAGGGGGAGTCAACGCAATGGTGCTATAGCAGCATCAGGCAGCAGCACTGACATGGAAGCAGTTACCAGGAGATAAGGTCACCAAAAGCTCAGAACTATGATAGAAGATGCCAATCAGAGACCCGCTGAGAGCTAAGTGCTCTGATTCCCAGAGCTCTGGGGTGTAATACCAGAGCATGAGTCAAGAGCTTCGGAAAGCAAAAGCAGAAACCACAAGAAGCTGAGACGGAGAAGTACAGAGAAGGCAAGGGGTGGGGGAGGTTGCCTGTCTAAGGGAAGCAGAAAGCAGTGGCGAAGCAAAGGCAGAAGTGAAGAGCTTAAGGACTGAGAGTCCTGGTCACTACAAAGCCTTTGAGAGGGCAAATGGCTGGATGCTGGAATAGCTGAAGGTCCTGACATTGGAAGCCTGGGAACTTTGGGGTATTAGCATGCTAAATCTAGGGCAATATACTTCGGCCTTAAACACTTAGGGCAGTAAGCCTCTGTCTCTGAAAGCTTGAAGCCATAACCCTCTGGTCCTCAGAGCTTAGAAATTTCAGCCTCTGTGTTCGGGACTCGGCGACAGAAAAGATTAATGGTGTGCTACCTGATTTCTGCAGCTTCTCCCCAGATTGAGCAAACTGGCTCCTGCCTTGACCCCTGCCAGGCACTTGTGACAAAAATAGTCAGAACACACTCCAGTTACTGATTAGGTATTTGTGAGAATGTACCAAAGCAATAGGATTTCCTTCATCTACTGGGAATTACATTTAAAGGCTGAATTTTTCTACACTTCCTTAAAACTTTTCCAACACTGGCTCAGAATAGCCATCTCCCTATAGGAACCTCTTGGTCCTCTAACAAAGAGGGTCTTTCATCCTGCAGATCTAGACCCCTTGGAGTGGGGAGGGCGTCAAACGACCCTTTCACAAGGGACCCTTAAGACATTCGGAAAACGTAGATATTTACAATATGATTTGTAATAGTAGCAAAGTTCCAGGTATGAAGCAGCAACAACATAATTTTAAAGTTGGGGGTCACCAGAACAGGAGAAACTATTCTGAAGAGTGCAGCATTAGGAGAGTCGCTAACCTGTGCTGTAGAGGAAGGTCTCCCTCTACCACATGGTCACACAGTGGGTTATTTAGGTCTTCTGTGCAGCCAGGGAGGCCTGTCTCCCTCACTGTTACTCCCTCAATACGACAGATACCTTGTCTTCCCCCGACCAGGTTAACTTCATAGGGAAGGCATATCTGTGCTTTGCTCCGTTTTCTTTTTCTTTTTTTTTAGTGTTTCTAAAATCCTAAGCACAAAGATAAGGCAACGCTCAAAATATTCATTGAACCAACGTCTGAAACCTCACCCTGTGTCCAGCACAAATTTCTTGTGACCATCCATAATCGCCTCCTTTCCTTACTGCAAGGGCATTCACTTACTGGAACTGTTAACAATTTGCCTTCAGGTGACCCATAAGGTTAAAGCACTTTTTTCCTTACTAGTACTAAGTCANGCCTCAGCGGATGGGGGAGGGAGTGGGCGTGGCTTGTACGAACAATCATAACAGGAACTAAACAAATGGCAATTTGAAAATATTGTTGAGGACTAGAGAGATACGGCTCAATGGTGAAGAGTATGTACTGTTCTTCCAAAGGAATGGAGTTTGATTCCCAGCACCCACATCAGGTGGCTCCTACCTGCACCTCTAGTTCCCCTGACCTCTGCAGGTAAAAGGCACGGATATCCACATACCAGCCCACCATATAAATACACACAAATGAAATAAGGAAAAAATTCACGAATATTTTTGAAACCTCTGTTTTACTCAGGACCTAGTGATAAAGATTTTCTTCTCTCTCTTTGCCCCCACCCAACTTCCCTTCCTTAAAAAAAAAAAAGTCAGGAAATGTTTCATGAAAAACAAAGTTTGAAAGACCCAATACAATAAAATTCAACACTTACATTTAGATCATCTTTATTTGAAATTATCTAATATTAATTTGACATAGTAAAGGAAAAACTTTTGCTTAAGCAAATTTGCATTTTAAACAACAGGCTGATTATAATAATTTTACATAGCAAAGAAAAAACTTTTGCTTATGCAGATTTGCATTTTAAACAATAGGCTGATTGTGAGACCTATGCGTTAGCCTACTGTTCTCCACAGCATGTGTTCAAAAACCCTTACAGGACACCTAAAACTACAGACTACGCCGAATTCTATACCCTCTGCTCTGTATGTTCACATCAATGATAAACCCACCTTTTCTCTTAAAGGAAATGCTCTAATTTCTCTTAAAGGAAATGCTCTAAGGCAGTGGTTCATCTATAGCTCACAACCCCGTCAAGACCATTGGAAAACACAGATTATGACTCATAGCAGTAGCAAAATTACAGTTATAATGTAGCAATGGAAATAATTTTACAGCTGGGGGCTCATCACAACTTGAAAAACTATATTAAAGGGTCACTGCATTAGGAAGGTCGAGAACCATTATTTTAATACTTTTCATTAAAAATATTAAAATCCCTGCGATCGCTACTTTTTCTGCCTTAAGGCTGTTGGCAAGCGATACTGGGTCACATGACCACAAGCAGTGTGACCCTGCCATGGTGAATCTGACAAACTAAACTAAATGGCTACTAAGTAACCCAAAGGTGAAAAGAACACATGGTAGGAATACAGGGCACAGAAGAAAGGCTGATTTACAAACTGACAGGGAAAATTTGGATAGCTTAGTGAGTCCTAATTATTCTCAGAGTGACACATTGTTTAAAACTTATTTATCATTTACTTCTAGGATTTCCCAGGCAATATTCACACCACAGTTGGCAAGGAGTAATTGAAACTGAAGGGAGATCACAGGCAAGGGAGATATGATATACTGTACAGGAAAGTTCAAGCAGAAGAGAAAATTAAATTTATCTATTACATCAACGACAAAAAAAAAACCCTACACTCTGTCTAGGTTTGCTTCTTTTTTAAAGAAATTATTGGAATAGGTCAGAAAATTCTGGACAATGTTTAAGAGCAAAAATTCTAGGGGAAGCATATTGAGAGAGACATTGGAAGACACAAGCATGGGTTTGGACTCCATTATCAACAGAGGTTCTTTCAGCATGTACAGGTGATCAATAGGTGTCTGAAAAATAAATGAGCAAAATGAAGGAGTGAGGGTCTGTAATGCTTAATCATTAACTTTTTTAATGCTCCACTTCACTTTCCTATCTATGAACTGACAGAAATAATTATTTTTGCTAAATGGTTATTTTAAAGATTAAGTAAGATTATAAAAATAAAAGGGTTTTTTAAAACTACAAAGCACTAAGCAAGCAAGCTATTTGTCATTAACCTGTTACCTCCTTATAGCGAGAAATAAAATTATACTGTCGAGCATTTTTCAAGAAAACAACAATTTTCAGAAAAACAGTTTTTGAAATGATGTATTGCGCACTAACAATATCACCATATATTTTCCACTTCTGAAACTTTTCCAAGAAGTTCATGTTGTTTTTAGATAATCTAGTTAATAAATTCTACTGGGAAGTATCTGGAATCTTAATGAAATTTTGGCTCAACTTTTATTAGTATTTTCTATTGCTTTTTATTCCCCCAAGAAGTAGCTACAAGCATTTTTTTTTCAAAACCTGAATCTAGGGATGCCAATTTCTGCATCCAATTAAAGTCCATATGAGCCATTAGTAAACAGTCTCAAATGAGACTTGAAGATTTCCAAAGGATACTCTATAAAAGGCCAAATAAGTTGCAGCTAGCTATAAGTAAGAGCTGGATAATTCTGTTTTCAATTATCCATCCAGTTTATTTAAGTTTCACTTTATTTTCATTTATTTATAGTTATTATTGCACACACAATATTTTTCCCCACACTAACTCTCAATTTAAATTGGTTGCTGAGAGACCTCATCTCCTTTAGGGTACTAAACTCTCTCACTTGTCTACTTTTGCCAGTGGTTCTCAGCCTTCTGAAGGCTGCGACCCTTTAATACAGTTAAGTCCAGCCATAAAATTATGTTCTTCCAGCTTTACAACTATAATTTTGCTACTGCTATGAATCATAATGTAAGCATCTGATATGCAGGATGCCTGATATGTGTGTGACCCAAAGGGGTCCTGACCCACAGGTTGAGAATCACTGACATGTTTTTCCAAACTAACATGTTTTGCTTATTAACGATTTCTGTGATGGTAGATTCTGTTCCACACTTAACTCTGTCCCACTCTCACAGATAGAATTTCTTAGGATACGGAAATAGATTCATGAGCTCTTCTTTGTGTCAAGCATAGAAGAAGCAGCCATCCCATCATGGATTTCCCCCTTGGATGCATCAACATTCATATTTGGGCAATATGTAACTATGACACTTAGTGAATGTATTTTCCCGTAGTAGTACTCTCACCTGATATGAAAATCTGATGGCATTCTCCCAACAAGTGATGGTGAAAATAAGGAAATTAGCTGTCTTTCTTTTGGCTCCATTATGAACAATAAAATTTAGAGGTTTGTTTCGAACACTGTGGTCTAATAAACTCTCTGCCTCTCCAATCTTCTGTCAAGGAGTTAATGCTCTGGAAACAAACACTTCAGCACACTGGGTAAGCTACCTAATTGAAGGAACCCTGAGTGAATCCTTTCAAAAAGAGAAAATTCATCTGGCAGCGAACACAAACTTCCTTGCATACCGACCCCACAGACTTAAACCTCACATGAGTGAGGTGTGGCAAGTTTGTTTCTAGAATACTTCCGTATTTTCCACTAGCAATCTAGAATTTGAAGAACTACATAACAGTCCCTTCGAATTCAGCAGGCCTACATCCGGGAGACCTCCTGAAGTGGAAATGATTCTGTAGAAGGAGTTATGAAAGGTGCGTTTTTCGGGAACCAATAAAGCACATACACAAACCGTGTACTAAAGGATATAATTAGTGTTCCGCTACTCCACTCTGCTTGGAATCAGAATGAAGTTCAATGCCAAAGTCGACCATTCCGCTGTTCAGCTGTTCCCTGTTGGCAAACTGAAGAGGAACTGAACTGAAACGCTCATGTCAAAGCAGTCAGGATTCTTTTCTACTTACGTCATCTTCGTCATCTTCAGTATGACATATGTGACTGTTCTGACGAAAGGAGGGAGGGACAGTCATGCACCACTCTGGTAGCTGCCATCTGATGCATCTTAAACGGGATTAAAAGATCCTGGTTTCCTTGCAATATTTTCCCTCTTGCGGACTTCGGAGCCCCATCTGCATATCCAGCGGTGGTTGGATTTTGTTTTACCTGTTTACATCCCTGTTTCCCCATCACATAGCATACGTCTCCAAGATAATAACTGCATCGTTCACCTTGACATTTCCAGAATATCAAAGATGCCTACACTGTGCCATGCGTTGGTGGAATAAGTTACTCCTCCTAAAAATGAAAATTTCAGTTTTAAATTGCTATCAATAAGCATATATATAAACTGTTACTTTATAAAACATCTTCTTTGTTTATGAAAAAATAGTTACAAAGAGCACCTTTTTACTGTATGTCAACACCACTGTGACTCTTACAAACGTCTGTTCTTTGTTACTAAAACCAAAATTTAATCCCCATTGCTTCAAGCTTCCTGGAACAGTTGAGAGTCAGCCTTTCAGTGGACACAAAACATAGTTCTCATATCAAAGGAAATAAGAGAGTTTATGCTGAGCCTCATACAAGTGACCACAGGCAGCAAAAGCACACTACTCAGAATGGCGTGTTCCAATGTGGAAGTGGTCACATGACTTTTACAGGCACAGAACCCAAAAGGAAAGAAGGAAGGAAGGAAGGAAGGAAG
>LOEQ01001215.1:446663-461743 GCA_001685075.1 Bramus lutescens
GGAAGGAAGGAAGGAAGGAAGGAAGGAAGGAAGGAAGGAAGGAAGGAAGGAAGGAAGGTATTAAGGTATTTTCCAAATGCTTTGGTGTAAATACCAGACAGGTCAACAGCAAACCTGGGGAAATTCTATGGTTTTACTGGCTAACATTCTTAATGAGAGGTTAGTAGAAGCTAGAGATCTGTTAAAACATTGAAAAGGCAATGAATGGTGACCAATCAGACTAAAGCTAGTTCAAGATATTGTAAGAATCAGCCACATTCCAACTCTCCACAATCCTGAAGTTCTACTGGTCTGGGATTATCTTTAGCTTACAACTGGGTTTTTCTCTTACTCCTGTTTTGTTGCTGCTGCTATTGTGTATGTGTGTGTTTGCTTGGGGGAGTTGTTGTTGCTGTTTTCTGGGAACTCCGGTTCGTGCCTCTCATTACAAACATCAAGATGTCTTTCAGAAACAGCTCAATTTTCTGAGCAGGGTGGTGCGCACTACAGTGTGTCCTTAGAGCTCTCTGCATGCCGTTCTGTGAGCCGCATTTCTCATGCTACGCTCTACAGTTTCTTTCTCTCTTCTGCTTCCGCTTCTCAGGATGAGTTTCTAAAGCTACTGCTTTCATCCAAAGACATCCACACCACAGAACCCATTTGTCTCGCCAGTGTCGCTTCAACAAGCATGGGCCTTATGTTTACCCTTCACACCAAGTCTCCCTCACATTTCCACGGAAACCGCGCTGCTACGCTGACCATCCCAAGTCAACATGTGTAAACATAGCATCTTGCTGCACTCTTGAATTTGTTACTGGTGCCCAGTCTTTGCAGACAGTCTGGGTGAAGACACTGTACTGGACTTTACTATCCTCTCACGGGCTGGCATGTGTTGAGTTCTGTTTTGGGTTCTGTTATAGGATGATTCAAACATCCTACTGTGAGTGACAGCTACACTCCAGGTTTCAGTAATGACAGTCAGGCTCTGGTGACTGTAAGACAGGGGCTCCTTAAATGCCGCCATCCCCCAGATGATTTGCCCGAAGTACCCTGCACTTCCAGACTAAACTGACAGCACATGCATTTGCTCCTAGAGTTCCTTAGCTCACCATTCCCGACCCCATAGAACGCATTCTTGCTCTGCCTTTTCAACACTATCTCTAAACCTTATTCATGAAGCCAGGCAACCCATCTGGGGCTATGGCATGGCTTTCTATGGGAATTTCCTCCTTTCTCATCATACTGCCAGTTTCTGCCTTTAATAAGATTTTTTTAATTTCCTTGAGTCTCCCAATTAAAGATGAATTCTCCTCCAAATGCCTTGAGCAAACTATCTCATGCCCCATGCCCCACTTCACTAAACCCTTCCTCCATCTCTCCCAAGGACCTCTGGCACCCAGTGGTGCACTTGGAGACCCTTAATAAACCATGGTGCTACCATTTTATAGTTTTCAAAACCAGTGTTTTTAATACAGCTGATAAACAAATACATAAAAGTTATAGAAATACAGCCTTGTATCCAAACTTCTAACATGTCTTCAGAGTATGCCAGTGTGTGTTTCTGATTTATTCCCATTTCTGTTGTTCAGTAATTATCTACAACCAACAAGGAAAGCTCCAAGCCATGTATAAGTACGTATCACATTCCCGAGTAAATGCTAACAACAACAAAAATGTGTTTATGCTGGATTCAGTGCTACCAGTTAAAATCCAATACAGAAAAGCCCTGTTTTCTCCCTACTCTCCAGGAAAAAAGGGAAAAGTGTGGCTAGGATATTTTTACTATTTCATCAATGAGCTTAAACCATACATTTCCAAGATCACACATCTGAAAACACTAAAACTGGTCAAATTGTGTTGGTTGGCGGCTGTTGACTAGCATCTATTATTCTATGAGCCTAAATTCTTATATGTATCCATTCCCTTTCCTCCAATACGCTACTTTGATGATAAAAATGAGTTGTCTTCTGTAAGCACAATAATGAAAACAGCTTGAATGAGAAGAAAGCCGTCTGATGTCCAGCTGGGTGCCAAGTGCTGAGACCAACTGCTCAGAAGGAAAAAGAAAGAAAGAAAGAAAATAAAATAAAAGGCCAAGTAGAGAGAGCATTGCGGAGCCATAGTGATGGCAGACATGGATGAAAGAAATACTTTGTAAGGTAAGGAGCCAGATGGGTCCAGGGATGATAATAAATGCTTGCTTCCCAGCATGCCACAGGCAGATCTTTTTGTTTACTGTCTTGCTAACTCATTTAGTGACTCAGACAAAAAGGCCAGATACTGTCTTTAGGGTTTTCAAAGTATTATCTCATTTGTCTCACAAGCAGCTCTCTATAGAAGGCAGTATTATGGCTGACCCATGACGGAGATGAAGTGTAGGAAAGCTGAGTGCTTTGAACAGGGTCAGGGGGTTAACAGAGACAAAATTAGAAACCAAGTCAGACTCCAGAATTCAAATCCCTACATTGTCTGCTTTATAACTGCAGGCATATATCATACGAAATTATGCTTAGTTACTACTTATCTTATTATTTCTTTTATATGGGTAACAAAATGCCAGATAAACAAAGTGGGGCTTGGGGCTCCTGACCAAGAAACAAAAATAATTGCTGGCAGATATGCTGATCAAAGCATCATCACCAATAGGCTTCATCAAAGTCCTCATAGGTAATAGTACAGGTAATGCACCATAATAAGTCACTCTAAAGGGTTCACCTGCAGGGCTCATATTATTAATTAAATAGTTTCCCTTTTAAAAAAAATAATCAAAGAACAGTATCTGAAAATGTGTCTTCACTTAAATACAGTATCTTTAAAGAAATAATCTGGTCCAAGTGAGGTCATGAGTATGGACCAAGGTCCAGTATGGCCGATGTTATTATAGAGCAAATGTGCACCCTGACAATCACACAGTGAAGATGGAAGCCCTGACCGGGGTAGTGATTCTACAAGCTGGCAACACAGTATTTGCCAGACCACCGTCAGGAGTTGGTAGATGAAAAGGCCTGGCACAGAGTCTACTCAGCCCTCAGGGAAACCAGCGCAACTGACACCTTGATTTCAGACTCTCTGGGAGACAAGTGTTGTCATTTAGGTCACCCATTTTACAGCACTCTGTCACAGTAGCCTTGCAGAATCAAGAACCACACCCCTTCCCAAACTGTGAAAGACCTGCGGAAACCATATGGAACTACCTGTCCGCACAGTCCCTAGGAAATGAATCTTTGTGTAGAAAGGGCTCACTGCTCGCCACTGAGAAAAAGTAAGGCACAATCCCTCCTCCTGCACTGTGCAGCCTGAACGTCTCTTCAAGATAGGCTTTGCACCTCTGTTCCCTACCAACCAGATTCCTGCCATCGGACTAAGATGGTCATCTGTGCTGTCAAGAGGAAAGTAACTGACGGTAAATTTTACAATTATAACTAGTCACTGCAGTTAATTTTCTGTAATGGTTCTTCCATGAAAATACCAAAAGGATACCAGACAGATAACTGCACATGGTAGAAGAAGGGGAGTGTTGTGCGTTCTGAAGACAGAATGGAAACTTTTGCCAGCCTTTCATATGAAACATGGGTTTTACTGGGTATATCAACTACAGGTAAAATGATGCAAAATCATTCCAGAACATGTCATCATTGTTTGAACCTGTTTAAAAAAAAAACATTTCCTACTTCCTCTACCTGTTTTTAGATACTATTTCTCTGAAGTAGCGAGGCTTACACATTTTAAAAGAAAATCTGGATCAGTTACATTAAAAGCTAGGACTCTAAAACATAAGATCCACTGAATAAAACTCTAGGGACATCTATGGTACCTAACAATTACAAGCTCCATAGTATTTTACATAAATTGCACAGCCATAATGTTGCCACGGCTCTCCCTGCGTAATCACCTCAACAACATTGATTAAAACTGTGATTGAGGCAGCAAAGGCAACGTCAGTCAATGCCAAGGCTAATAAGCAGCGCGTATTATCTTAGAAACTGATTTACTATAGTATGCACAGAATGTGGAGAATGAAGATACCAGGGCATACTTTTCTGGATGTTTTTAAAACGACTTTTGTTTCTTTCGTCTACCTTGAACTTAATCTCATACAGAAACCAAGCTATATGATGATACCTGAAGAAAATGGTGCTTCTAAAAATTTCACATACCATATCATGACACCACAGGAGAGGCGCAATGTAGTCATTTTTCTGAGCAATTCGTTTCGAGTCGCTTGACAACAAGCACTGTAAGACTATGGAGAACAGTACACTGTTCAACATCAGTGTCCATGTTGGTGGGAAATAGGTCATCAAATATAACCAGAGACAGCTTGATCATTTCCCCACCACCCAGACCTGAATAATCACGCAGAAACTATAATAATTACAACACTGTTTGGCCTTATATAGCTCAGGCTTGTTCCTCTTACATCTTAAATTAACCCATTTCTATTCATCTGTGTAGCACTACAAGGCTGTGGCTTGTCGGGTAAGATTCTGCGCTGGTGTCTTTCTCCTTCAGTAGCTACATGGCATCTCATTGACTCTGCCTACTCTCTCTTTATATCTCAGTTCGGATTTCCCACCTGGCTTTGTTCTGCTAAGCCATTGGCCAAAGCAGCTTCCTTATTAACCAATGGTAATAAAACATATTCAGATCATACAGAGTGGAATCCCACATTAATCAAATTTTTCCCAAGGGCATAAATAAAACCCCTGATAATTTACATAATGCTCACAGTGTTATTAAAAATAATTAACATATGGAAAAGAGAAATGACACTATGAACAACAAAAACAGTGGGTTATAAATACTAAATACATATAAATAAATAGTTTGCATTAAAGAAAAAAATCTAAAAATTACTGTTTCCAACACTGGCATAAATTAAAGCATGAACCATCATTCACCCTAACCCCCAAACAGACCTGTCTTCACAGTTTAAGTTGCTTGCTTTATTGATATGTGTGTTATATGCTTGTGTGAGCACACATGGGACACAGCATGTATGTGAAGTTGGGGACAACTTTATAAAGCTGCTTCTCTTCCACCCCCTTCACATGGGTTTTGGAGAGTGAACTCAGGTTCTCAGATCTAAGCAGCAGGGGTTTTCCATGCTGAACCATGTCAGTCACCTGATGTCCTTAAATGCTACCGTTGGATTTAATTACCTTGACTCATAAGGCGATTTTGGTATATTTCCATTAATCTTAAAAGAGAAACTTCCATATCCTCATTTTACAGTTGAGGATACTGGGACTTACTGCTCGATGACTTCCCCAAGGCTGCAATCTATAGCTGGCCAGTCGTATCATGCACTGATGTTCTAGGCGAACTCAGAACACCTCCAACTCTTGCTGATCAAGATGATTATTCTCCATCTGCATCAACCTAATGAGAAGTTTCAGCCAAAATTTCCAGAGGCTGCTAAGAAAGGCACTCCCTCACCAGGTTAGTCCTCTGGAAGAAATACTAAACCTGACCTTGACTGCTCTAAGGCTTCCTTCTTTGCCCAATCCCTTGTTTAGCCTCCTGAGCCTCTCACTGAGGCCTCAAGTCCAACCCATTGAGATGTCAACATAACTTCTGATGGCTAAAGAGCATCTACCAGAACGCCTGTCTGCTGTGTCTACCAAAAGAACTGATGGCTTCATCCACCACCTGAAGAGGAAGTCTTCCCTCAGCCTCAGTGGGAATGCTGGAGGCTGAGTCAGAGATGCTCCATGCTCCCTTGAATTAACAAAGCCCCACGATTTTCACATGCTTTCTGTGCTTCTCTCCTTACTCCAGTGAACTCCTTACACAGCTCTCTGTGCTAATTCTTTCTCCCTCTAAAAAAAAAAAATGTATACATTGAATTGAAGTTCTGCTCACGCTGGCCATTTTCTGCATGACCTAGTCTGTCAGTGGTTAGAATTGTGTGCATGCTCACTTCAACTGTATTGATCTTTGGTAGACTCTTCTGGTTTAGTGTGCCTTTGCACACCTAAGCATGGGCTCATATGGTCTGAGCACCCATGCAGGAGGAAACATCTGGAAGTGAGTCAGGAAAAGCCCAAGTTCAGGAAGAAAACGCAGGGCAAGATTCCACACACACACTCAAAGATGTTCTTAAATTTAGGGCTCACAAAAGTCCCTGACGATCAAGTGTAATAAATATTATAGGTTAGCCCAAGCACTTAGCTGTAACAGGAACAGTAAAAGGTAGTACAGGTATGGAATTAAATGTTTTCAACTGTATCTATATATCCACACGTATTGAATACCAACCAAATGCTGACCATTGAGCTCAGTCCTTTCAAACATACTCTCTAATGGAGGGAACTTTTTTCCACTGAGTCCTTCGCTCCAGGTAGTAGTCAACAGTTAACAAAGAAGGCTGATGTAAAGTCAAATTCCCTGAGGGCACATACCTTATGAAGCCCAGCAGCATCTGAACAGTGTCCTTTGATTTTCTTAAGACACTCTCCAATGACTAAGGGACAGTGGTAACACCTAGGATGCGAAATGGCTCTAGAAGACCATGAGGTCTCCATCTAACCCTGTGCCATCATCACAGCTGTAACTCGCAGAAAGGCCACATTTTTAAAACCCTGCATTACTAAACTGTACCATATACAAAGACTAAAGCAAGGGTAAGCAAAAGAATTCAAACAGAGTTAACACCTGCTGAAAAAGATATTTAACACTTAGAAATATTTAACACTTGGAAATAATTGTTCTCCTCAGCAGCTAAGTGTGCACTAAAAGGGCTTCTAAAATTCTTTACCATGTATTTGTGAAGCTATTCCACAAGGGTTGCAGAGATAACTCCTGTGAAATACAATTTTTTAATATTTTATTTTATTTTATTTAGGGTAAATAGGGCATGTCCTAATTCTACACTGAGAATGGCATGTTGAACTGAATGTGCTGTTCATGGGGAAAAACTCTATTAAAGACACTATCAAGACTCTATTAATTTTTTCATAAACTAGTGACCTTAATGAAGTGATTTTTAGAACAACTTCTTAATCAAACTGTGGAATAGGATGACATTACATTCCTTCCCCCAGACACACACACACACACAAGTAAAGAAAGGTGTTGAACTGGTTGGTTAAAATATACATAAAAGACAAGAAAGAACTGCTCATTACACATATCGGAGCAACATCATTAGCTTCTCCTGAAACTGTCACATTTGAACAAGAAACGAAAGGGCACAATTTTACCATGAGAGCCTTCAGCTGGCGTTCAGGTCTATTATAAAACTTTTTCTTCTTCTTTTTTTTTTAACAGCAAATGAAATCATTCTTCAGACTTGTTTCCAGATACCCTAGTAACCAGCTCCATCTCCCCACTGCCCACCCCCCTGGAGTCCACAACACTTTTGCTGAATTACAAGGCTGAATTAATCTGGCCAAAGTCTCTGGCTACAAATACCTACTCGTTCCAATAATGCCCCTGAACTTCATGTTATTATAATTCAGCATCTTAAGGCCCCTAGCCAGCCTCTCCTATGCGCCCCTGGTACACACACATACTGCCTGCTCTGTGGCTGGCACCCATCTTAGTCCACGCTGCTCAGATCAAGTCTGGTGTTTTCACTCACACATTACCTCTTAAAGGTCAAAACTGTTGATAACATATAAATCTACAAAGAAAAAAGAAAGCAAAGCAGGGGAAAAAATTACTTTATCATGAGCTCCAGCTATAAACCTGTTGTCTTTGTCTGGGTTGTGATTTATACAGAGAGCAAATTATTCTATCACAGTTCTATAGAGTAGAATGTCAAGGGTCCAGAGTACCAGCAACAAGCCAAGAACAGACCACCTCCTGCAAGAATCCATTCCTACAGAAGCCCTGTTGGCCTGGTTTCTCAAGGCTCTACCCTTAATATCACTATTCTAGCAACACCTGAGTTTTGAGGAAAGGCATGCAAATCACAGCCTCCTCAGAATCCATCCTTACTGAAAGCAAACCATGCTCTGCCCCTCAGAAACAAACACCAGGCTGAATAAAGGCCATAGTACAACAATATAGCTGAGAATTGTGTATGAATGGTAGAGACCATGCATTAATTAAATAGGCTGCCTCACTATAAGATTCCCTCAGCCTCTGTGAGTCAAGTGAGCCATGAATAAACTATTCCATGATTCTATTTCCTGGGATCCTGGGCATCTTTTGTCTATTTTCCAAAATGTTTTATTAGCATCTCTCCAACGTTTGAGTGCTTTCAACAATGCAAAAATTGTTACCAAAGGCTTTGTGTAGGTCTTCATAGGGATTCCACAACTCCTGCTCCTTTCTACAGGTTACAAAGACTATGATTTAGAGCAACTAAATAGCATCTCTGAAATCAGTCACCACTGGGGACGCACTCCATCTTCACTGTCGAAGGCCATCTTTGACAAAAATACCGCTTTCCAGGGTGGAGGCATGGGGATTAAAAAAAAAAAAAGTTATACAAAGACACATGTGAAAATAATAGAACAGGATAGTACTGGGAGGGAGTTCCAGTGAATACTGAAATTGCCCAGGTTTAATTTCCACTTGCTTAAAACACCCTCAACCTCAAAATGTAGGAGTAAGATAAAAAAAAACTGCATTAATATGATACAAGGAAATGAACATACCAATTGAAGGTTGTGGGCTACATTCTTAGTTAAACATTCTGTTGCTAGAACAAGACAAGTCATGCTCACCCCCCCAGACCAAAACCTTCTGTAGGCAAATCACTCCCTGGGTGGAATCCACTGTTATCTCTTTAAGGGAGTAGGAACTTAGTTGTCTCCTTAGATTTTTGTTTGAGATAGAAACATAACTACTTCTCTATTCCTGAAATACAAGGTCTAGACACTAGCCACACCTGTTGACAATATCCTTAAGAGAGCAGAACTCTCTGATCTAAATATAGGTAGGGCCTTTGTTTAAGGTAGAAATAGACAATAACCTTGAATGACTAGAAGTAAATTCCAATTCTCTGACCTTCGGACAAGGTGGAAATAGGCTCACATTTTTGGGTCACCACACTTCACCTGTGGATCTTAGAAATATTTTTTTAAGTGAAGACTAAATTCAACTTTATAAACTGGAATAAATACATATAAGTCAAAGTAAATACAGGTTTTTTAAAAAAGCAAATAAATATAAGTGGAGTAAGATCACTTGAACATGTGAATAGAAGTCTCCCACCCCAGAACTCAAAAACAGTAATAAGAGTTTTATGATTTTTTTAAAAATGCTGCAAGATTCCCGGTGGCAGTAGGCAGCAGAAAGGTCCCAAATGCTGTAGGTCCCAAAAGGTGGTAGTGGGCCATGTCGTGGCAGACAGTGGGCTCTGGGAGCAGNGCGGAGAAGTGGGGAGAGAGGTAGAAGCGAAGCTGCCTCTCCGAGAGGAAGATGAAAAAGAGAGTGAGCTCAAGCTGGAAGCTGAAGATCAGCCTGCCTCAGTGGATAGGGGAGGGGGTGGGCGTGGCTTGTCTCTTAAAGAGACAGAACAACCATTACAATGAGTATCTCTTTTGTATGTGAATAAAACCATACGATGGGAAACAGCAGAATAGTCAAGATGTACACTCCCCTTGCTTGTGAAATGACCATTCTGTGGATATCCAAGGCATGGCTTGCCAGCTGTAGGGAATGTCACTAACAATATGTCTCAATTTACTTTCCCAAACACAAACCCCTTTTCTTAAGTGACTTGAGAAAGCTGTGGGGAAAATGTGCATCACATATACTTTCCAAGAACAAAAGATGACCCAAATTTCAATGACACATATAAAAAAAGCCAAAATGACACAGGCTAAGGGAAAGTCTAGAAAAAAGGAGTGTGCCCCAGGAATCCACACTAGCTGAGCAAATTGTAAGCCTGTATTCTGTCCCACACAAACCAAGGCAAAATGCAGGACCGACCCCAGGACAAAGTCACATGTGCCCTCTTCTCACATAGCCACAAACCCCATGCAAATATGCAAACAACCCCAAGAATGACAGCGGAGCCTGAAGCCATCTGACTGGAAAGAAGGTTGTCTAGCTTAAAGCAGAAAATCAAACATGTGAGGTTTACTTTGCGGGTACAAAGGATCTGACATTGAAAAACTTCCC
Organism: Bramus lutescens; assembly: GCA_001685075.1. Lineage (NCBI taxonomy): Eukaryota > Metazoa > Chordata > Mammalia > Rodentia > Cricetidae > Bramus > Bramus lutescens. The sequence goes on from LOEQ01001215.1 coordinate 456,723, forward strand.
TGGGGATCAAAGAGGCCTAAAAGTTCAGTAATTTTCCCAAGTCTCATATACAGTAGATAAGCCTATTGAGAACATTGTAAGCTATGCTAATTGGCTCAAGGGTTATATATCTCTTTTGTTTGCTCTGACTGAGCCTTCAAACACTGCCCTGGACTAGAGAGAAAGACAGTGTAATAAATCTATCTGAAACAAAACAGCATTAGGGTTTGAAAGATGCTAATGAGCTCCAGGGTTCCAGCTTGAGCCCCCACTTCTTCCCACCTCCACACCATATTACTAACTCCTCAGTCTTCTCCAACTGGCACGGAGAGAAGACGTTGGAAAATTCTTCATCGGCTCTTATTAATTCCTTCTTACAACTAATGCTTTTAAAGTGAAGTCAAGTGTCATTTGAGATAGCAACACTAATTGAGTCATTTAGAAGGAAGGCACATCCTTCCACACATAAAATATCAGGGGTAAATTGCATTTGCATTGTGTCATTGGGAAATTTAATCAACATCAATTTAAAAGTGCTCTCTAGGACTTGTTAGTTTCAAAGTAAAACTGTACCAAAACATAAAAACAGCAACATTTTCTTAGTTAATTCTGAGTCAAACCTTATCTTAGAATAAACACTAAATGTGGTGTAAATTAAAATATTGAAAATATGAAATATTTTATAGATGGCAAATACTATTTTGAGGCTTTACGAGTCCAAGACCCACCTTATTACATACAGCAGTGTTTTCAAATAATCTTACACAGATTGCTTATTTATTTGGTCTAGGGCAGCACCTGAAAATCTGTATTACTAGCAACTGTCCAAGGATGATGATGGCAGTAATAAAGAGGCCTCTGAAGCTGGGTATAGTGTTATGGTGTTATAATCCAAGCACCAAAAGGCAAAAGGATTGGGAGTTCAAGGCCATCCTTACACATGTAGCAAGTACAAGTCCAGGCTGAGCTATATGACAGCTTGCTTCAAGAGAAATAAAAAAAAAAAACAGTTTATAAAAGACTGACATTTGGATTAAGAAAGAAGTAGAGAAGGAAACATTTGGGATGATTGCAGTGGGGGAATCCCAGAATTTTGGAGGCAGGGGTAGCAGGATCTCAGGTTGTGAGGCAGAAGAAAATTAAGTGAGAACCAGAAATACATAGTATAGGAACAGAGATTTTCAGAAGAGGACTAGTTAGCTACTCATCAGAAGGAAGCATAGGCAAAGGTAAAACATTCCTTAGCCAGAGAATGAGTGGTTAATCTAAGGCCAACACATACTCCCACATGCTGAAAGACTAGTCCTACAACCTACGCAAGTAGGAGCTATACTATTTATCATTAAAAAATAAATAAATAAAAGTGATGCCAAAGCTTTTCTTCCTGGTAAATGTCACTTCAGAAGAGAAGGGACTTAGTAACTCCACTGTAGATAAATTTCCCGGGACTGCAGAAGGAGTTACCTAATTTGGAGTCAATTGTTTTAGATTAGAAACCCTAAAATGTTAGTTTCTTCCACTAACCATGCCTAGAGCTGGGAACAGATATAATGCTTTTACTGGCATTTGAAACATGTATCTTGCTTGAGGAGGTCTCCCTCCCTCCTCCAACCGGAGCAGATCACATCCTAACATCTACTACTAGTTGCAGTTAGTGTCTTCAGAGCCGAGTACCTGTCCCTGTGTTCAACCTCCCAGAGGTGACACATGCCCACTCCTGTCCCTCAGTGCTAAAGAGAGACTCATTTATCCAGCCCTCCCAAATTCCGATTATGTGGAGTCCTACAGCCCAGCCAATACTACACTAAGACCCAAATATACCAAGAAGAAGGGGAACGTGCCAAGAAACAAAGACATGAATATTTTTTTTTCAAGCACAGTAAATCTAGTTCAGCAATTTATTTCTTGGGAGGAAAATCACCACCCTTCTTCCTCTAAAGGGAATTTACACTAGAAAAAGAAATCTTTCTTTCTTTCTTTCTTTCTTTCTTTCTTTCTTTCTTTCTTTCTTAGAAAGAAAGGCAGTCAAACAGCATTCCCAAGCCCCCTGAAAACAAACAGCCGACACTAGAGTAATCTCAAATCAAGACTCTAAAACAGGAAAAGGAGAGAATCAACTCCTTATAGACGAAACTCTGCATCCCACCAATGAACATTTTTAAAGGATTTATTTTTTACTGTGTGTGCACGTGCACATACGTGTGAGTTTGTGTGTGTATGTGTGAATGCATGTGTGCTCTGTGTGTGTGTGTGTGTGTGTGTGTGTGTGCGTGTGTGAGCAGGTATCCAGGGACGGTAGAGAAGAGTTTTGGATCTCCTGAACTTGGAGTTATGATGCCTTGTAAATCAGCCAACAAGCTTACTGAGAAGTAAACTTGGGTACTAGGGAGAGCAGCAAGGACTCTGAACTGCTGAGCCATCTCTCTAACCTTAACAAAGTCATTCTCTTTCTTCCCATCCCAAGCCATCACAGACTCAAAACTACATTCAAGGAAACAATAAGGAACCAGATGCCTATCCATGAAGATTTTCGGATACTATTAACAAATAGGTCACGTTTTGCAAGTGTCCAGGTGATCAAGAGGTTATATTGTTTCCTATCCTAGCAGAGAGATGCTATCTCTACCTATAAGGGATTGCATTTCACTTCAAGTAAAATGCTGCTTATACTTCATGGGAAGGGAACTTTATTGAATGCATCTGCTCAGTGTTCATGTGGATAATTCATCAAATTAAATCCTCGCTGGCCCTGTGTGGGCTTATTTTCCATTTGAAATATTTCCTTGACCACCGTAACATGTTTATACTTTTTTGTTCTCCCCTCTTTATGACAGTCTCAAGAACTCAGCAGAGCCTGCATCTGTACCCACAGGTTGCAATCCTTTCTGGATGACACTAGTTGGAATGATCCGGATTGAATGGCAAGGCCACACCTCCATTTAACGTTGCTTATCCCCCATTTGTTAGGTGGTTTAAAGCAAAGTAAAATGAATGAATCTGGATACTGGAGTAAATCATTTGGGGAAAAGAGATGCCTTGTCATCTCGAAAGAGCATTTGTAAGAGAGTGAGGGACAGCTGGTGACAGAAATCTGGCACAGGCTTTCCCATCAAGTCAATTTGGGACCTCTCGGTTCCCAAAGTGAAGGATGAAAAGTGCCTCAGGGTTCCAGCACTTTGGAAAGAGACACAAACAAGACTGAGACCTAAAGAGCCCGGGAGCACTTCTAGGGATGACTGAGATGAAGAAGACCTAATTATAAGACAATCTCCAGTGACGCATAAGAACCACTCTAAACGATGGAACACTAGTCCTCAAACATGAAAACGACTTGAGAAGACTGTGGGAGAGAGAACAGAAAATAAGTTAGCCAGGGATTAAACCCCCTTCATATTAGGAAGAATGCAACTAAACAACTAAACAGATGCAAAAAAAAAAAAAGTAGACTGAACCTATGGGGATCACAAAGATGGTGGACTGCAGGCAAACAGAGTGTGAGCAGGCACAGGCGAAATAACTCCGAAAGGAGATGACTTGAGGGGGGCAGTTACAAACAGTTACAAGTGTCAACCCACCTGCCAGTCAACCTCCCTGTGCTCCTACTGAAGTCTCCGGGCTACTACCAAAGGTGGCGGGAAAAATGTAAAGTCATGTATACATAAAAATCCAATAAATTAATAAAACTTAACATCAGTTTTGCTTACAGTTACATATAGACATAAGGGTATATGACTTTTAAGTATTACCATTGAATTTACAAAAACACTATTTTCTTTATTCAGTAACAACAACAACAATGATAATAAAGTGTTAGAAATACTGTCTTGCCATCCCTGGAATCAAAGAACGTTGCAATAATAAAGCCAACCCCCCCCAAACAGGAAGCATCAGAAATGTTACAATGCAAGATATCTTTATCACTTCACATTGAAGACAAAGCAGCTCTAAATTTCTTTAAGGAAATTTCGGGACGAACTTTTCACAAAGAAATAATTTAAACATTAGAAATTGAAAAGTTGGCTCCCATCTCTTGCCAAAGGACACTTTTGGAAACTACACTATCAATTAAGATAGGAGGAGCACTATCAAACAGGAACAAGACAAAATTAATATAATACTTAGCCCACTGGTTAAAAAGGGGGGGGCTATTTAATTGCCTGGTAAATGTTCCTAAGCAGTTAAGAGAAATGCAGAAACACAAATTCATGCTGATAAGGTAAAATAGATTAGGTCAAAGACAATTGCGAAGGATGATTTTAAGAAATCTAAGTGAAGTCTGAGAAAGTTTCCCAAGTGCTAACACTACAGGGGATCAGGGGATCCTATAAATTCATTTGCATATAAATGGATTCTGTGGTATTTAAGCTCTGGAAGAAGGAAGCCTAACACCATCACCCACAGTTCTTTAACTCCCCCCTTCCCAAATTAGAAACAGTGAAAATACCAAATAAGTTCTCATACATCGAATGAAATATGATTCAGAAAGTATTTCTAATGACCTTTCATAAATAAGTTTCCTTACCCATTTCACCCTGTCCACAGCACTCAAAATTAGCTCAAGGAGAAAGTAAAATATGCCCCAAACTACAGAAAATAGCAGAAATCACCTAAGTATGTTCTGAATATAGAAACACGAAACCAATTTTACTCGTTGCTACAGGGAAGGGGAACTAAAATCTACAGTCTGACACCTCAAGCCAACATGACATTCATTAGGATAAAGTGCCAGATCAAGCTCACTGAGCAAACACAACAATGTTAATGCTAAAAGCAAGCTGTTTTTGCTATACCGTCTTCTGCAGCATGATGAAGACAAACATGGCAAATTAGGCACTTTTCATTTTCTCTACCTTGTAATGAGAAAAGAGGTATGCATGAGAGACTCGCTTTGAAATGTTATATGTAAAACAACTATCGCATAAATGATGAGCAAAGATGCTCTTACAAAGGAAATAAAGCAACTTCTCCAAGGGCAGCTCTTGATGTTGGAGCTGTTTTTTGTGGCAAGGTATTAAGAAGCATCTAAGAGAAAAAAAAAAAAA
>LOEQ01001215.1:462164-475107 GCA_001685075.1 Bramus lutescens
CAGGCATTGCTTCAGGGTAAACTACTGAGACTCAGGCCTCCATTAAACTTATTGATGTCCTTGGCTGAATCCTACTCTGGCAGGTGATAATGGTTGGAAGTAAAGAACTTCCTTTGGGCGGTCTGTTTCTACTTAGCTTATCATGGCTGACTCCTAGATCCTGAATCAAAGCATGCTGGGCAAAGGAGAGTTTGTTTAGACGTGCAAAACTAACTCATTCCCAGTGTTTCAAAATATCGGCAGATCAATTTTCCTGCAAAGAACAGCAGCCAGAGAAAATTTCCCAAGTACAAATTGAAGGAAATTCACACAGCATCATCCTGGATCTCTATGCAAACATGAACAGAGGGATTACAATATCAGGAATCAGAGTTCTCAAGTTCTAGCCCAGAGAATCCCTGGAATTCCTGAGAACTAGGTAGTTCTGTATCTTGAGCACTTACTTTGGATTGCTGCTTACTGTTATTTAAACAGGGAGAGGGTGCACACTTCTCTACAGATACTGTGGAAGTTGTGTGAAGTTTAAGATTCCTCATTAGACTGTGATTCCTGCTGAGATAAAAAATGGGAGGGAAGGGGGCAGGAGAGCTGGCTCAGAGGTTAAGAGCACTGATTGTTCTTCCAGAGGTCCTCAGTTCAATTGCCAGCAACCACATGGTGGCTCGCAACCATCTGTAATGACATCTGGTGCCCTCTTCTGGCCTGCAGGCATACATGCAGACAGAACACTGTAAACAAAATAAGTAAATCTTTAAAAAAAAAAGGGGGGGGGAACGGTCCTTTGTATTTCCTCCTGACCCTCTACACACAGGTAGATTCCTCCATGAACTGATTTAGTGATTCTTAAAGAAAAGAGAACCAGCAACTAGAACACAGAGAGAGCAAGGAAAGAAATGACATCAGCGAGACGAGAATAAAGTAGCTGCGGCAGGTCAGCTTTCCGTATTATTTATATGCAATGAAAAGCACTTCAAGACAGTCATAACTGTGAGCAGAAGCTGCGAAGATCAATCTTGAAGACGAGACGATATAGAAAGAGGCTCCTCAATGAGAATTTCAGTATTTCCTGAAGTTGACTCAGGGAATGAAACGCCTACTCCATGCATTGGTCTGATCAAATAGTAACTAGAACCTGCAGAAATGAACCAAATTCTCAAAATATCAGAAATGAGTTCTACGTTGGGGTCTTTAGGATGGAAAAGATTGGAGAATTCTAAAGTAGTCAATGAAAACAAGACCCAATCTCACAAAGCAAGAGATTGTCATTTTTTAAATTCAGTATTGAAAAGCATTTGGGCCTGCAAAATTAAAAAACAAACTGTAACTAGTGTTTAAGGTGAAAGCCAGGGTCCTGGCAGCCTCAACAAGTTTAGCTTACCCATGTGGCCCCAATATGCCCCTAATATGCTGAAAGAACAACAGTGAGGAAGAGAGAGATGTCCTCAATGTGGCTTCATTGGGAAGAAGGCCATAAAAGGGGGTCAAGAAACCCCAAGTCCATCTTCAGGACACAAAAGGAAATTTAGGTTTAAACAAACTAAGAATCTGGAAAGGGGGCAAATGGCATGGCTTTTCTCCTCCATTTCTCTTACATCATAAGCTCAAACCTGAAATCAAAAGTCACCCCTTGTGTTCTGCATCATATCTACTAACACTGCCCAGACAGAGGACCAGTAAGGCCCTGGAGCAAAAGTCTTCCTCTTGAGGATCCTGTAAATGAGTGGAAAAAAGTAAATTCTATAGCTAATGGCAATTTGATAGTGACCTCTTTCCCCTAAGATTTCCACTTAACTATTCTCCTGACAAAAAGCTTCAGTGAAATCCTAAAAATTTCCTGCTATGGAGGGCAGGCAATTAGATATAAAGAAAACTCAGGGCCCCATGAAAGAAAACCACAACCATACACTAGACATGGTTGTGGAGATGATCTTTTTGTACACTGTGTGAATATGTGTCTATTGGAGGGAGAGCCCGCTTGTTTGTCCCAGCCACCCAGCTAGCTCAGTTGGTAGAGCATGAGATTCTTAATTTCTGGATTGTGGGTTTGAGCCCCACATTGGGTGACAATCTGTTGAAAGGAGGGCCTGCTTGTTCATCTCAGTCACCTGGCTAGCTTAGCCCCAAAATAAATACACAGAAACTATATTAATTAGATCACTGCTTGGCCCATTAGCTCTAGTTTCTTATTGGCTAATTCTTACATTTTAATTTAACCCATTTCTATTCATCTGTATATCACCACAAGGTCGTGGCCCACCAGCAAAGTTCCAGCATGTCTGACTCTGGCAGTGACTCCACTGTGTCTTTTTGACTCTGTCATTCTTCCTCCCAGCATTTAGTTCTGTCTTCCCTGCCTACCAATGTTCTGCCCTATCAACAGGCCAAGGCAGTTTCTTTATTAATTAACCAAGAAGCAATACATAGACAGAAGGACCTCCTACACCATGTGTCTCTATCCTTCCTCACCTGCATAAGGCACCTTCTGATTGGTTTAATAAAGAGCCGAACAGCCAATAGCTAGGCAGGAGAGAATAGCCAGGACTTCCAGGCAGAGATAGGAACTCTGGGAAGAATCTGAGGTGTGGAAGTTCACCACCCAGACCTGGAGGAGGTCTGGCATAGGGTACTGAGGAGAAGCAAAAAAGCATGTGGAGGAACACTGATTAATAAAAACAGGTTAAGTTAAGTTTTCAAAGCTAGCTGGGAACAAACCTAAGCTAAGACTAAGTTTTCATACTTAAGAAGTCTCCGTGTCATTATTAGGGAGCTGGCAATCCAAAGAAAGATCTGGGGCATAAGCTTCCTAGTTTCCAATCAGTGGTTACAAGACATCTGCCTCCATCCAGCTCCTTCATGTTTATGTGTGAAAGAGAGATGAAGAGTAAGAAAGGATGAGAGAATAAGGAAGAACCATTCACACCATTAAAGTCGATCTGACCACCGCCATCTATCTTTGTCTTTCTCCACACACTCATCATGCACAGTTGCCTACACATGTCCACATAGCCAGTATCTTGTAGAAAGAGCTACGAAAAGAATTAAAGACTGAAACATAAAAGCAGCTAATCTTCTAATACTGTATATTGCTTTAAGGACTTATATTAAATAGCCAGTCTTACTTGCTTTCTGGTATCTATTAACCCAACTCCCAAGACCAGAAAGTTATTCAAATGAATTCAGTTCTAAGTCCACTTGTTCTTATGATAACACTTCTAATCAAAAATTCTAATATACTCCATTTTCTTTGTTAAAGAAACTAGATAAACTAGTTTACTGAGCCAAGTACCCTATCACCACAAGATCTATTACACCCATGAAAGACAAAATGAAGGCATTCTCCCCACAAACTCCATGGACCGTTATATAAAAAGAATGTATAATATGTTTGCTAATTTCTCTGCAGTAAATATGCCACTGATCAAAATTAAAAAGTGAGGCCGCTTAAAAATCACTCAGGATTGAAAGCTGTCTGACATTCAGTATCCTAACTCCACAAGCAGCTACACACATGGTACGTGTTTATGAAGAACAGGTAAGATCAATGTCGACAAAGTAAAGACAGCTTCCCAGTGTTCCCCTTGCAGAGATCATGGGGTGCAGCAGTGAGTGTACTCAGCATTGAACCCCTAAAGGCCTTGTTTTAGATTGCAGCTCCATGAGCAGTTCTCAGGAGAGATCAGGAAGCCGCTTGCACTAGCTTTGGCTAACATTAAATTAGATTTGGGGGAAGAAAGAGGATCTGTAATGCACTCCTGTTCCCCCATGACCCAAGAGCCAGGAAGGCCAGCAAAGCTTTCATCCAAAATGCTGGCAAAATTCCAGAGATTAAAGAAGGCAGGAAATTCAAGGACATTAGATATGAAGGCCACAGAATTTTGTTGTTGTTTTTTTCAATTAGTTCACTCAAGAAGTAAATAATGACCATATAAATAATTTCTAAACTTAGAGCCATTTAAGCTACCCTGTGTATTTTATTAGCATCACTATTGGCCCTTTATTCACAGTGGGAAGGATACCAGAAATGACCTGTTTCTTTCAGACCCCAAAGTCAAGAACTGAAGCAATTCCAAGGAGCATCCAGTCATCATCAAACAGCATCCAGGTCAAAAACTCAGTTCTTTATTGTCTATTTATTTATGTTAATGGTGTGATTATTATATATTTCTAAACCCAAAGAAATGTTAAGAGGCTTTTCTCTGTAGCACAGAGGTCTTCAATCTTCCGAGTTCAGTTTAAGACCACCAATGTGGTCTTTGGAGAGAGCTGTGCTTTCTAAAGCACACAGTTGTAAACAGCAACGGGTTGAAGGCCTAATTAGCATTAAACAGGCCCCAGGAATGAACAGCAGGATGACAAGGGTCACCACACTAAGGAGGGGGTCAAGCTGCCAGAGCCCAAGAGTACAATGCCCAAGGTACCCATGCAAATTAGAGAAGCAGTGGAGGCTTGTAAGGATGAGCTGCAGGCCTAAGCCCCTCAATCTCCCTTCCATTTTCATCTTCTAAAAAAAGAGAGAAAGGAAAACCAAATGGCCCACTTCTTCAGTGCTGCATGATACGCAATTAGTAACCACTTTTGTCCTAGAGAAGCAACAAATGAAAGGCAGCTAAGAACATCGCAATGGCAACGGGAAAGAATCACACAGTACAATTAGCATCTGTATTAGGATGGGCAGCGGTTTCCTCCCACTGTATCCCAGGACTCCCACCACAAAGAGAAATCTGTACAACCAATGGCCAACTTGTTAATTTTTTTTCCACTGGGGAAAATAATAAAGGAGCAAACTACACACACATACTCTATTCAAATGTGACAAAGGGCTCTTTTCTCAAGACGGGCTCCAGGACTGCTGATTTTTCCTTTCTCCCAGCAATAAAACTCCTGCCTTCATCACCCTGCAAGTAATTGTAGAAATCTGATTTGGAAAAGTTTGTGGGAATATTTTCAGAGTTTTGAACCTTATTAACTTTGATCTGATTATCGACCCGACTCATCCTGGTTTTGCTGTTTGCTTGTTTGTTTCTATCACATTTGTTTGTGGCCCACGATGGCAAATTTTTTCACCTTTCCTGGAGGTGAAAAGACGACATGACATTTACATTCAAGTAATTTATGTCAAAATATTTAAAATGGCAAAGGCAATGATTTTCTGTGATAACTCAAAGGCAAAAAGCAGTTCGAAGTACTCAAAAGAAAATTTAACAACTCATTATCCTATTTGACTTTCCAAAATAGAAACTGTCTTTGTAGCACAAAAGCCCAAGATGCGAGGCAATTAAGTTCTCCAAACTGGAGACTGCAACTTGGGAACAGCAAGGTTTGTGCCTGCAACGCCCACTAACTCTACCTTTACAGAAATCTAAAGGTATTCAGCATGTTGGGAGATAGATAGTTGAAAAGGGAGACAAAATAGAACATTTTTATTTAAATACTCAGTTTCTCTTGACGCTCCCAGTGGTCTTTACAACTTGCCTCTGGGATGACAAATTCATTTTCAATCACAAAACTGAAAGTGTTAGCTCCAATTTCTCATGGGTAAACAATATATTTTCGATTGACATTTCAAAACAAAGAAATAACCTAAACACGTTTCTTAGTTTTTCGCTGTCACCCAGCATGAAGTAGAAAAGCTGATGCTTATCTTCTATTATATGAAGGAGGGTAAGCGTGGGAACTATCATATCACAAGGCATCTATCTGACATATGCCACTCATACGGGTTCGCAAAGTCGGCACGGGTTGATGTAGTCTGCACAGCAGCGGTACTTACTGCTGTCAAACAGCAATGTGGTTACTAGATGTCCCCCAAAGATGATCACAGTGCTTTGCACCCCATGTTTCACACGGAGAAGTGGGAAGAAATATTTTATCACTGCTTTTTAAAGCTAGAATAAGTATTCTTAGATATCGCCGAACTCATTTAAACTCACTTAAAAATGAGAACTAAGACAGATCAGTTCGCTCTTAGGTTGTTCAAGGAAGCCAGCAAGCAACAATTTCCTATTAAATGCTAAAGAGTAAGGATTCCCAAGCAGACCCTCACGTGAAGTTTATATGAATAATCAACCATACAGTGAGCAAAGAAGTACTAAAAAGACAGACAACAGATTAAGAACAGATAATTAGAAAAAAAATTGTTCCTGTAATCTAAATATTTATAAATAAAGGGTACTGAAAGGAAGCTAGGAATAGTCATTCTTAAAGACTCAGCCTAACTTTTAAAGTAACACTGTAACTAGGGGGTCCTATCAGAGCCCCAACCTTGAGATGGAATAACACAACTATCATGAACAGTCTTGCTGAGGGAGCCTGTCTATTGTCCGAACTTCAGGTCAACCACCACTTGCTAGTTCATAATTTTGGAAAGACAGATAGAAATCCTAAACTTACACTGTTAGGTTTTACAGTGTTCAACTGCTCCCCGCATATCAAATTTTCCACAGTAAATATAAGTTTGTTACATTGAAAACTTTGTCATATGAAACTTTCTCATGTGCTATGTCCCATAAGTAACTACATTAGAATTATCTAATTAATAGATTCTGTTTAATAACTGACAACAGTTGCCTCAATATTTCAGTATCGCTCCATGATCTACTGGAGGAGTTATTTGGCCTTCTCGATTTTCCTCTCCTTGGTTCCTCCCATTACCAACACATCACCATCAAGCACCGTAACCATTTTAAAACTATTTATCCTTTCTATTCTGCCAGGTGATTGGGAGGCCTTGGCTTGGCACACATGAGACTCTGGTTGGAATGTCCTTCTCTGCCGCATTGCCTGATCAGAAAACAAGTCAGCGTCAGCCGTTACGGGTCAGCCAGTGTAAGAATTCCTAATTGACGGCCAAGCACAATGAAAGAAACCATCCAGAGTGACCTTTGGCACGATGAAGAAGGGAAAAGATGCTGAGGGAAACAAAATGCTCAATATTTAAATTAAATTTTCTCAAGTGTCCATCACAGATCATTGCAAGGTTGGGAGATGAGGGAACGTAATATAATAGCTTTCATTAAGCTATGTGGGATATTGTAGGGGTGTTAGGTTGCATATTATTAGGAAAACCTAGTAAAACCAAAAGTAACAGACGTGATAATAAAACTATATATTATTTTACAGCAAAAAGGTAATGTCCATCATCAAACGCAATCCTTACATGCTAAAAAGGAGAAGGGTTCTTTCCCTTTTCCAATTGGCTAGAAATAAATCTAAATCACCTATTTATATAACTAGTAGTAATGGCGCGTCCCACACATGAATTTATGGGTTTGTCACAATTCATTATCGTTTTCTTTGATACTGAGAAAACTGGGAGAAATGGGGGGCCTTGGCAAAAGCTTGGAGGATTAGAAAACATGAGGACAGGCACAACAAAAGCAATGTGCCAACCACTGAAGGTGTGGACCCGCAAAAGCAAAAAAAAAAATCAGCATGGGTCTTGGAAATGAAGCCACGGCACACAGAGAAGCAAGCCACAAAAAGGTCTCTGGAGAAAAGGAATGTGAAGTCTGTGAACAAGACAGACACAAATTAAACAAGACAGAAACGAACTGGCAGAATTTGAGAAAGACACTGTATGTAATACTTAGGACAGGTCATTGGGTCATCCTTACTAGCATGCAGTGTGTGTGGGCTCACACTTGAGATCGCAGTACACAAGAGGCCAAGACAGCAAGTCTGTTGTGAATTCTGCAGAAACCAGAATGCATGACAGAATGCCAACCTATAAGTGAACACATTTCATCACTCAAGAGTTAAGTGAGGCACGAGGATCATGAGTTCAAGGCCAGCATGGACTACACAGCAAGACTCTATAAAAAAACAGAAATAAAATAAAACATGAGTGGACCATTTTCAGCCTTCTGTAAAGAGGTCACCAAGATGAAATGCATCCTCTAAAGATGTAATTTAGAAAGCACAAACAAGAAGAAGCATTTGCCCTCAATCTATTTCATTTTCATCCCTTTGTTTCGGCAGAAATGTTTTAGAAAGAAAAACATCTATAACCAATTCCAATAAGCAACCAGGTTTGCTCTGATTTCAGTGAGGAGAACCATCCCGCCCACTTTCCCAAGGCAGGCAGATTCACTCATGTTGTTCTGATTTGGTTATTATTTCCCTGTCTACTATCAAGTGTTCCATCTTCAACAACAAATAATAAAGTCATCCTAACCATACCATACAACTCAAAAAGCATTTCAAAGCTGTGATCACGAACCTCATTCAATACAAGTTCAACTGGCACCAACTGCAATATAACCTATAAATGTGAGATTCACCGGGGCAGTACAATGCAAAGGCGCATCATGATGTCCCCTCGCTCAGACAACTGAAGGTACACTTTTAAAATCGTATTTAATTAAATACTTATCCATCAGCTTTTATTCTTCAAAGTAAATTTCCTGAAGGATGCAAAACCAAAAACTATACAGGTGGCTTGAAATCCAGCCAACACCCAGAGAGGAGTCAAGATGCTTAGTTACCATTCCCTGGAGAAGAGTACCACCACCATACCACACCATCTGGTGATGCCAAAAGCCACCAGAAAAGCTCACAAGTTAGCCCTCTCTTTCTTTAGGAGTAAAAGCAACCTGTACTGAAAGCAGGTACTATTCAAAATGCCACATGGTGGATGTGATGTCAATGGCCCACGTCTGAAATCCCAACCCTCAGGGGACCGAAGCATGAGGATTGTCAGGAGACTTGGGGCCACCCGAGACAGGTCGGAGAACTTGTCTCCAAACAAAGAAACAGAAATGCCAACACCAAAACGCCAAGATATGTTCATCGATATCCACATTTCTACTCATAGAGCTATAAGCAATAAGCATCCTACACACAGACAGCACTTCTCGCGGCAATCAGAAATCAGGTTTTATGCCTGCACATGGACAAGCCAGTTCCTGTTTTAGTCCCTAAATTATAGTTCCTCTCCAAAGGAAAGAACACAAGCCTCTCAAAACAGAAAGAAGAAAAGAAAAAAGAAAAAGCAAATCTGCCAAACTCACAACTACAGACTGAAGAGACTGAAAGCTTATAAATGGGACAGAGAAAAGTCAAAACAAGAATAAATGGAAAACGGGCTGAATTTTGACTCCTTCCACTAGATAGGAGCTGGTACATTGAGTCTCCCAACCACAGCGCTACTGCAAGCGGGAGCGATGCAAGCGTTGTGATCTATCAGACTTTTATTGCTGCTGGAGACTAAAGTTGGCCTTGAGCAGAGCATTGTTATTCTCTACCAGCAACATTTTTTTCCTTTTTGAAATTATGAACTATGTGAGCATTATTAGTTCTTAAGAGCTCCACGCCTTCGAAGAGAGCTCAGTGCAGCTGAAGCTGGGATCCACGGCTTCTTAGAACCCTTGTTTCATGCGCTGGTCCCACACAGCGCTCTCTGCACTGGCCTTTACTATGGGTTCTTAACAACGGCATTCTTGTTTCATTTATTTCACACATGAGCTCTGTCTTAATTTTTTTGGCTCACTTTTATTTCTTTTAATAGGGAAATAAATTCTGCTGTACTAGTATCATTTTAGAGCCAGGGTGATTAGCGGAAAAGTTCACAATGTGAGTTGAGGGGACACCAAGTAAGTACTCCCCACACAGAGGAAGCAAGTGCTCAGAACACTGCTTGCTCAAGGCGTGCACACTCAAAGGCTGTTTGTCAGGGATTCCAGCAGTTCGGAGGGCCACGTGATCACAATCCAGCCAGCGAGAGGCTGTCCCAGCAGTAAACATGCTTCCCTGGGGCCTGCCTTTGAAGGAAAATTGGGGTCAGTCACTCCCTCCCTGGCCAAGCTTCCAGCTGGAATCATCCTGGAAGGCTGGATGGCCATCCAAGACAGGAGATGAACACCTGGCTCAGAGGGTGCTCGGAGGGGCCTCGGCAGCCCCAGGCCAGAGAAACTAACTTCCTGCAAACTGGAGCCTGAAACTAACAAACTGCAAACATATTGCTATGTTTTATATGATTTTGTGTTTGGTTTTGTTTTCTTTTTCCTTTTTCTTCTTAACCACTGACAACTAATATCAGAGGATTTTGGGTTTTTTTTTTTTCCTCTTTACAGCTCTTCATTACCCTTAATCCCTCAGAAAATAAGAGAAGTGAAAATATCTTAGTCAAGAAGGCTTTTCTTAACAGTGATTTTTTTAACCAATAACTAATACTTTAAAACACACAATTTACAAATTTTATACCACAGGAAGGGGTGGGCGCTTCTTATCCTGACCCAGAAAATATTTCCCTTTCCCAAAAATGTTCATCTCTGAAAGTGCCAGGGGAGAAAAATTACCTCTGCTTTCAGAAAAAAGTAGGGGGGTGGTCTCTTGGGGGCCACTTTAGGGCTTAAGCATTAATATCTTAGCTAAAGAAATATCCTTTCTCATTTTGCTGAACATAAATTACAGGCTAGACAACTGTTCTTTAGTTCTTGAGACATAAACTGCTACCTAGGAAACTTCAGCAGTCCTAAAGATATTAATTATTTATCACAAATCAACAGATATTTTATCATGAACTTCAATACATTCAAAATAACATTGGGTTGAACAGTAACAAATCACTGTCAAGCTCCTGCCTGTATATAATTTGAAACAAGACACTAAAACTGCCAGGAAGACATAGAAGCTGCTCGTCCCTGGTGACAACCAATATAACTAACTCAGGAATAACTGTGAGAAGAAGAGGCAGGAGAAAGTTCAGAAGCAACCAAGTAGCAGATAAATTTTCACTTGGACTCAATTTTCCCATTGAAACAACAATACAGCATATAAATTTTAAGAAGAAAAACAATAGACTACGCAGACACACAGACACACACACACACACACACACACACACACACAATCAATCAATCAAATCCAAAACCACACTTTAAAAACACACAAAAGCCCTTACCTGCAAGTTTTTAGATAAAAAAAAGCAGAAGGTACTGGGGACACAGCTCAGTTGCCAAGAGAGTTTGGATAGCACACATAAAGACCTGGGTGGAAGACCTTGCCTGCAACTCCAGTAGAGGATGAGACATTAAGAATTCTGATGTGGGATTCCCCTCTGTGTGCTGTGAATACCATTGGTTAATAAAGAAACTGCTTTGAGCCTACAGCAGGGCAGGGCAGAACAGAGGTAGGCAGGGAAAACTAAACTGAATGCTGGGAGAAAGAAGGACAGAGTCAGAGAGAACCCATGTAGCCCCCCAGACACAGACGCCAGGACCTTTACTGGGTAAGCCACAGCCACGTAGCAACATACAGATTACTAGAAATGGGCTAAATTAATATGAAAGAGTTAGTCAATAAGAAGCTAGAGCTAATGGATCAAGCAGTGATTTAACTAATACAGATTCTGTGTGATTATTTGGGGGTTGAGCATCTGGGAACCAACAAGTGGCCTCCTTCAACAGAATTCAAAGTCATTTGGTATACATGACTATACACTTGGTATATCTTCTTGTCCCAAAAGAAAAGGCATGGTAGGAGGACAAAAGGGGGAAAAGGAAGGAAGGAAAAATGGAAGAAAGGAAAGGCAAGCAAATATGGAACATATTTTGAACTATTTCTTCCTCCTCCTCTTCCTTCTACTTCTCCTTCTTCCCCTCCTCTCCCTCCTCCTCCTCCTCCTCCTTCTTCTTCTTTTTTNTTTGTGTAGCTTTGGAGCTTGTCCTGGAACTGGCTCTTGTAGACCAGGATGGTCTTGAACTCATGGAGATCCACCTGCCTCTGCCTCCCTCCTGAGTGCTGGGATTAAAGGCATGTGCCACTTTAACACCCTCTTCTTTTCTTTAGACATCACAGGTATCTCTCCCTTTCCTAACACTGCTTTCCAGCTTGTACCAACAGGCAGAAAGCTCAGTAGCACTTGGCAAAGACCAGGAGTACTTATAAAATCCCAGACTTCTCTTGAGAAAGTACACTATTTGGTTTAGCTTTTGGTTCAAATAGGAATATTAGCTTTGTTTATTCTTACAGGGAGAGCCCACTGTGGGAAATCCAAGTTGATTATATACTGTTCACCTCACAGAAGTCCGAATTTTCCTACCTCCTGCAATGATGACAGCTACTCTGTCTATGGGACAATCAGAAGGACTTTATCCAAAGATGAACATGCTTTGTAGTCTGGAGGGTGGCATTTCTTTACTGTGAGGACTATGTTTCTTACTTTATTGACTTTAAGTTGGATTAACACTTGAGGCTCCCAGCTAACATACGAGATCAAACACATCTCCAGTCACTGGAATCTCTGCTCACCAGGGTATCACTCCATGATGCAGCCCCACAACCCACAGCCGAGGAGCTACATGTGACTCCTCTGGTTTGCTGCGGCAATGTAAACAGATGAGAGAGGCTGTGGGGATTGTATCAGCACACAACATAAATATTATCATCAAAAATTACTCTCGGAAACTGCTTAAAATAGAAAGTAGCAATTCTAAGTCCATCCAGGTTTTCTTTCAAGTTGAAAACAAATTATTGTGCAATAGCATACCAAATGCACTTGCAGATAGGTACGAGAGTGATATGACAGAAAAAATCCACATCTCATTATCCAAACAACATCTGCACTGTTATTGTTGTTCTAGCTTGGTTGCTCTTGTGGAGATTTGGGGGCACCTGTGGGGCTCAGAGGACTCTCAGATGGAGTCAGTTCTAAGGTTTTCCCATGTTGAGATCCCAGGGATCAAACTTATCAGGTACAAAAGTAACCTGGGACAAACAGAGAACTGTGGTGCATCTTAGCATTCCCAAAGCACATGCCTGGCCTCCAGGCTTGCTCAATATCACAAGTACCTCTTACAGAATCCATGCCGGCCTCCTGGATCTCTCAGCATCACAAGGATCTCTTACAGAATCCATGCCGGCCTCCTGGATCTCTCAGCATCACAAGGACCTCTTACAGAATCCATGCCGGCCTCCTGGATCTCTCAGCATCACAAGGACCTCT
>LOEQ01001216.1:24471-42699 GCA_001685075.1 Bramus lutescens
AGTTTTTCATATCCTCTTTAAGGGCTTCTATCACTTTCATAATGTCCATTTTTTTCTACTTCTTCTGGATTAGGGTATTCCAGTCTTCCTGTTGTAGGTTTGCTGGGTTCTGGTGTTATCATGTTGGTTTTCAGATTTTTGGAAGAATTCTTACTTTGGCTCCTGCCCATCTCTTCCTGCAAATGCTCTCTGATGGATCTTCAAGTACATTATCAGGGCCCCTTGCTGGCCAGGGACCCCTCTGATGGATCTTCTGGTGCAGGATCAGGCCCCCTTGCTGGCCAGGGACCTCGCAGACCTGTAGTGCAAACTTCTCAGCACCTCATGGAACCTTCATGTCTGGCTGAGGGAGGGCTTGTGCCTAGCCAGGCGCACTAGCAGCAGGTAGTAGAGCAGATCACTGTCCTATATTAAAGCTATAAAAGCCTTAATCTATAATTCTCTACTGCCTACAAGATATGCTAAGACAATGGTAACAAAAAGCTTTTGAGAGTAACCAACTAATAACTGCTTTGACTTAAAGACCATTCCATAAGTTTGAATCCATGACCAGTTCTGCTTGGTTGGCCATGGACCTAAGCTAAGACCAAATTATCCAGGGACCTTATGCAATACTAAAATAATATTGATCTAAAAAATGTAATGATAAAATGACTACTGGTATTCTGATATACTCATAGATCAATGTCTTGTTCACATATCAGTAGGCAAGCATCCTTCTGAAAGTCATGTGAACAAACAGAGACTCACAGACAAACATTACTTAGAAAGAGAGAGAGAGCAATTTTTGAACACTCAGTCTTAAATTTGATGTGTTCAGCAAATCCCTCCCCTCAGAGTCCAGGTAACCCTATAGAAGTGTGGTAGACCACGATTGACTCAGTTTCCATCTAGAGTCATAACTGACTTAAAGAAGTCACTTGAGTTCAAGTTTGCCTGCTCTACCTACATCTTTGAGGGCTGTGAGAAAGTTCTGATTAATCCCATAATAAAGAGCATTTTTCCCAGATGAAAGAACACATTATCTACTAAGCCTTGGCATGGTGTATGCCAGTAGAAGGCACTCCTCTTTAGAAATTAGAAGCTGCTCAGCTGAATGAGATAATGAACCTGCTTGAACTTCCATGGACAGTTCAGTGAGGTGGTTAGCTGAGTGTAATGCTCTTTGTTATGCCTTTTGCCTGTAATTAGTGTATGTGCTGGCTGAGAAATAAACTCGGGGCTGTTGGTATGAACCTTCAGTTCTCCCAGTCTTCTCTTATGGTTTTTTCCTCCAGTCAGGTTGTTTTGTACAACCTCCATGTCTTCTTAAATTTGTTATATTTTTTAAATGGATGAGTAAATTAGTGAATGAAAACCTAATCACTAGGGTAAAAGTTAAACAACTGGACTGTCACATATACCTACTAGGAGAGAGAAAATAAATTTTGCAATATCAAACAATCTAGTACAGTGCTCTTGTCCAGGATTTGTTGACTGACTAACATGTAATGGTCATTTAATGAGTGCTTTTATTTGGTTACCATTTGTGTACTTTTTGTATTTTGTTGATTTTTAATTCTTTGGGGGTATTGTTTTGGGTTTTGATTTGTGTAGGTTTTTTCTTTATTTTCTGAAAGAGAATTTAGTGTTGAGTGGGTATGGAGGGGGAGAGGATCTGGAAGGACATTGAAGAGGTGAAGAATGTGAACAAAATATGTTAAAATTGAAGAAAAGTGTTTTTCAATAATAAAAAGAAAAGAATAATAAAAGGTCATTATAATTAGTTCCTTTTAGAATTCAACTGTGAAATGAATCTATGAAATTTCTGCATCAATGGCCCTTAATGAGCCCTATTTCTATTATTTGCATGATTTTGTTATAAATACAATTCTGTTATTTTCCATGACTGGATAGAGACTGAGGCCCTTTTTTGGTTGTTGGAAAAAGGCATTAGATAAGAATATAAAGGTTGTATTGTAGCCTGGTTATCATTTATTTTATAATTAATATCCTAATATCCATTTATGAGTGAGTCCATACTGTACTTGTTTTTCTGGGTGTGGTTTACCTTACTTAGAATGGTTATTTTCTAGTTCCATCAATTTGTCTGAATATTTCATGATGTCATTGTTTTTTACAGCTGGATAATACTCCATTTTGTAAATGTACTACATTTTCTTTATTCATTCTTAGGTTGAGTGGCATCTAGGTTGTTTCCAGGTATATAATGTATATAATGACTCACACTATTAGGGAACATATTTGAGCAAGTATACTTGTGGTACTATTGTGCATCCTTTGGGTATATTCCTAAGAGTGGTATTGCTGGGTCTTGTGGTTTATCGGTTTCCAATTTTTGCGAACCCACACATTGATTTCCAAAGGGGCTATACAAGTATGAATCTCACACCAGACATGGAGGAGTATTCTCCTGACTCCATTTCCTCTCCAACATAAGCTGGCATCAGTGCTTTTGATCTTAGCCATTTTGACAGGTGTAAGATGGTATCTCAGAGTTGTTTTGATTTGCATTCCCTTGATGTCTAAGGATGTTGAGCAACTCCTGAAATGTCTCTTGGCCATTTGAGATTCTTCTGCTGAGAATCATCTGTTTAGATTGGTACTCCAGTTTTCAGTTGGATTTTTTTTATTTTGATGTATAGTTATTTAAGTTTTTATATATTTTAGATATTTATTCTCTGTGAGAATTGGGGTCAGTGAAAATCTTTTCCCATTCTGTTGGCTGCCATTTTGTCTTAATGACCTTGTCCTTTTCAGTTTCAGGAGGTCCCATTTATTAATTATTAATCTCATTATATGTGCAACCGGTGTTAAATTCAGGAAGTAGTCTCCTGTCCTATGTGTTCAAGGATACTTCCTACATTCTCTTCTGTCAGATTCAGTATAACTGGGTTTATGTTGAGGGTTTTTGATCCACTTGGACTTGGGTTTTGCAGGGCAATAGATATGGGTCTATCTACATTCATCCACCTGCCACCATCCAGTTATGCCAGCACTAAATGTTGAAGATGCTTTCTTTTTTTCACTATATATTTTTTTGCTTCTTTGTAAAATATCAGTGCTCATTAATGTCTGGGTCTTCAATTTCATTCAATTGATACATGTGTCTGTTCTGATGCCAGTACCATGCTATTTTTATTACTATAGCTCTATAGTAGAGCTTGAAGTCAGGGATGGTGATGCCTCCAGAAGTTTCTTTACTATATAGGATTGTTTTTAATTATCCTGTGATTATTGTGTTTCCATACAAAATTGAGTATTGCTCTTTTAAGATCTGTTAAAAATTGTGTTGGAATTTTGATGGGGATTTCACTGAATCTGTTGATTGGTTTTGGTAAGATTGCCTTTTTATTATGTTGATCATACCTATCCATGAGCATAATAGATCATTCCATTTTCTGATAACTTCTTCAATTTCTTTCTTAAAAAATTTAAATTTCTTGTCATATAGGTCTTTTACTTGTTTGGTTAGTGTTACTTGAAGATATTTTATATTATTTGTGGACATTGCAAAATGTGGTGTTTAACTGGTTTCTTTATTGACCCATTCTTCATTTGTATAGAGAAGGGCTATGGCCTCAGAGAAGCTAGTAAAAAGTAGAACCCTAAGAGATATGTGTGGATCACCCTAGGATGGGGAAAAGGATGAGATCTACTGTGTTAAACTGGGGGCAGGAGGTGGGGGCATAGAGGATTAGAAGGAGAATGAAAACATGACTTAATGGGTTGATTGTGTTGGGGAGGAAAAGAAAGGGAGAGCAATGAAAGAAACATCTTGTAGAGGGAACTATTAAGGGATTAGGGAGAAATCTAGTGCTAGGGAAATACCCAGGAATCCACAAGGATGACCCCAGCTAAGACTCCCAGCAATAGTGGAGAAGGTTTCAGAACTGGCCTTTTCCTCTAATCAGATTGGTGACTACCCTAATTGTCATCATAAAACCTCCATCCAGTAACTGATGGAAGCAAATGCAGAGACCCACAGCCAAGTACTGGGCTGACTTCTGAGAGTCTATTCCTAGGGAAGGAGGCGGGATTACAAGAGCCAGAGGATTCAAGATATGATCAGAAAACCCACAGAAACAGTGTTGACCAGAGTTCCTGGGACCTCAAGGACTCTGGACTCCAGCTGGGGAGCCTGCATGGGACTGCACTTGGCCCTCTAAATGCATGTGACCAATGTGTGGAACATTCTGTTTGTATGGTACCTGGTAGTAGAACCAGGATTTATCTCTGGTGCATGAGCTGTTTCTTTAAAACCCATTTCATTTGGTGGGATGCCTTGCTCAGCCTCAATGTATGGGGAGAAGCTTTGTCCTGCCTCAAGATGATGCACCAGGCTTCATAGACTCCTCATGGGAGGCCTTACCCTTTCTGGGGAGTGGGTTGGGTGGCTGGGGGTTACTTCAGGGATAGGAGAAAAGGAGGAGGGGAAATTTTGATTAGTATATAAAATGAATAAAAAATTTTAATGAAAGATTAGAAAGGTTGGTGAAAACAACAAGCCATGCTTTAAGAAATAGGGAAAATTATGCGAAGTGGAGTATTAACAAATGTTAATGTACTTTTAAAGAAATTTATCCAGCATCTTTACGAGAAATAGACTGTAAATGAAAAGACTAGACAAGAAGATATTAAAGAAGCATTTCATTTTCAGTATTGATCAAAGTATTGAAGGTAGAGAGACTAGAGGAGTAGGTGACTGTAGGAGCTTTACATGTATGACTGAGCTAGAACGAAGGGAAAGAGAGAGGAAGTAGTACTGTTATTTCTTCCTTGAATAAAGCTGTATTTAGAAATTCAATTTAACTAAATATTAAGATCTCTGAGCTAAGAGTGGACTAACAAATAATAACCGCACATAAGCATACATCATTAGAATGAGAATATTATTCAAGTATGAAATAGCAACTTAAATTGAATTTAAGTATTAAAATGTTAAAAAATTTAATCATATTCCTTAAGAAAGAATGATAACATCAATTTAAAAAAAGAGGAACAAGAAGAATGTTTGAAAAAAATTATTACTCCAGTATTCAAAGTAGAGGAATAGCAGTGAATACAGAGAGGTGAAATACTTGGCATAGTTCAAAGGTTGCTTATCTTATAAGCATGGGAACTTGTGTTTTGATCCTCAGAGCCCATATTTTAAAAAATGCCAGTGCATGATAGATGCAAGCTGTCAGCCTAGAACTGGAAAGGCAAAGACTTTATAAAGAGAGTAAGTCTCATTGCCACACTAGAATAAACTATTTGGAGAATTGTAGAAAAGTTAGAGAAGGACCTGCCTCAAAACAAGGTGGGTGGCAGATGAAAGACTAGCAGCCACCTTTATCTTCGGAGCCAATCCTCCAGTTCCAAATTAATGTTTTAAAAGAAAATTTAGAAAGGTATAAAAAGACCTCAAAAAGGGAGACAGGCAAATAACCGATGTTTAGCTAAGTTTGGAACATCCCTTCATTAATTGGAAGCTGTAATAGTCTTAAATCACTACCCATACGGAAACTCACATGCCAACCAGTGAGCTGTGAACTTTCTCCATGCACCACCATGATGAAACATCTGGACCAAATATCTTGGTGATGATGCACAAAAGGTACACAATCAGATGTCGAAAGCTTTCAGAGTCTGACTCCCTACTTAAAGTGGATTTTAATTGATGTACTATTTCACAGCATTTCAAAAAACCTTCAAGACTTTGTTTAATAGCAACTGAATTAACGTTGAATATTCTCCACAGCAAGGTCTACCTATTTATGCATGTATTCAAAAATGAATATTTCTGCTTTTTATGTAGAATACAGATTATATTCATGTATGCATTCTAAAATATATTTATAGCTGGTTCAGGGATTGTAGACAACATCTTCAGGTATGTTTAGATATTTTCATTTTATTAAAGTCATGAAACTCTGTTTTATTTTTAATAGTTTTTAGACAATGTTTCATGTATTATACTCTTGACTAATATTAATCATGGAGAAACATTAAGAAATGGCTACTTGTTCCAGATGGAAAATCAGAGGCAAACCAAAATACAGATCATACTGAAGTCCAATTAAATGAACCAATAAGTTTTATGGAAGTTCATGTCAAGAACATGGGTGAGATGTACTTACAAGAGCAGAAATGGTGCAAAGACAGATGAATCTCCCCCCCCAAAAAAGCCCTGCATCCCTAACAGTCCATCCAGCACAGGTGACAGCTCAGAAAAGGTGGAAAATGGCAGCATACTGCACAACTTAGAGATGTTCTAAAAGGTTTGATACTGTCTCTATCGGGTAGAGCCTACCAAATAGCTCAAATGGACTCTGCATTTTTGTCATTGTTTTAGGTAGCTTGACTGGTCTATGCCTTTTGTTGACAGTTCAGCTTATTTGAGATTGTCTCTCAACATTCCATAAAATTTAAAAATGCTTTGGTGGAGGGAGAGGACCTAGTGAATCTGTTCAGTTTCAGAGACTTCCTGAAGCTATTGAGTTATAAATTTCCTGAACTAATGTGCTTTATTGATGAATGGAATGATTTTTCTCCTGCTATTTCACCATCCTTTTAAAATCCTGCATTTTTACAATCTTACAACCTTTTCTCCAAGGTGGTAAGGATTATCTCAGAAGAGAGAACTGTGCAACACAAAGGCTGACCTCAAAATTGTTACATAACTAAAACTCACATTTAACTTCAAATCCTACTGTATCCACCAGTTAAANTCAGAGACTTCCTGAAGCTATTGAGTTATAAATTTCCTGAACTAATGTGCTTTATTGATGAATGGAATGATTTTTCTCCTGCTATTTCACCATCCTTTTAAAATCCTGCATTTTTACAATCTTACAACCTTTTCTCCAAGGTGGTAAGGATTATCTCAGAAGAGAGAACTGTGCAACACAAAGGCTGACCTCAAAATTGTTACATAACTAAAACTCACATTTAACTTCAAATCCTACTGTATCCACCAGTTAAAAGTAAAATTTTAGGAATATATCATCATTCACAATGTATGTGGAGTTTAGGATTTAATCTAAGGCTTTGTATATATGATACAAGCCTTACCAACTGAGCTACAGCCCCAGCCAAATGATAAAGTAGTTGGAAACAAAACAAGGACATTCAAGCAAATAAATTTAACTCAAGGCTATATATTGCTAACTGCAAATTTGGGCATATTTTAAATAATGTCTTGAGCACATAACATTTTTTAACAGACATATGTATTTTATTTTATTTTTATTACTTTTTTCCATTTATTTTACATCTTGACTAGAGTTTTCCAATCTCCTCTTCTGCTGTTCCTTCCCCCGCACCCCTTTAGCCCTCCCCCATCTACTCTTCCTCTGTCTCCTTTTAGAAAGTTGCAGGCCTCTCATGGATATCAACAAATCATGGCACACAAGTTGAAGCAGTACCAAGCTCCTCCCTCTGCATCAAGTCTGGGTGAAGCAACCCAGTGTGAGTACTAGGTTCCCCAAAGATACCACAAACACCTGAGACAGGCCGTGATCCCACTGCTAGGAGCCCCACAAACAGACCAAGCTACACAACTGTCACATGCAGAGTGTTTAAGTTGGTCCCAGGCAGGCTCCCTAAGTGTCATGTCCATGAGCTCCCACTAGCTCATGTCAGCTTTCTCTGTAGCATATAACATTTTAGCCTTAAATCTGAGTTACCTACTAACATTTTATTATTTAAAAGTAAACCACTTCAAAGGATGTCATTTGGTGAACATAGAACAATGGTGCAAGGTCTGAATGGAGATAGAGGGTGCAGCTTTTATCCACAGGACTCTAATTCAGTTTTTCTAGTGTCTATAATATTTTAAACATAAATGGTGTCATGGGATTATTATTGTATTGAATCTTGTTTTGCCCTTTTGTTTGGATTTTGAGACACTACTTTTTGAGTAGTGATAGTGCTGATAGCTTCAAAGTGGCAACTGTTACCTGAGAAAACTCCTTCTACAGAATTGCAGTTCCCCAATGTGTCCAATGTGTTTCAAGAAACAGTTGTTGCATGGGATAATTTTTTCAGTAGAATTGAGTTGATATAATTAGCTGATGTTAAAAATAAAAAAGTTAGATAAAATAATGGACACTAAAAGCAGCAGGTTTGAACCTTATTTCTTAAACACAAGTGGACAGGATACAACAAGAATTGCAAATCTTAATGCTCTTCAAGACCAAATAAAATGAAATTTGAAGCTGCGTGGAGTGCTAGCTGAGTAGACCATTCACTGTGGGTCATTCAAAGACTTCTTCAATGTTCTTGCAAGTTCAAACTGCACAAGAGCACAAGTGGCTTGCATGGTTCTGCAGAGGATGCTGTTCATGCTCAGGACATTGTGGCAACTACTGTATTCCACCCATTCTACAGGATACTCCATGGTTTCTGCATCTAGCCTGTACCACAAGATTGATAACCTTTCTAATGTTTAAAACTACCTTAACAGAACCACTACTCCCTGGGTTTTGTAGTCTACGTATGGCGAGATCATGGAGAAAGCCTTAACTATCTGATACTGATCTCATTGATTTTAGGTCAGGATCAAAGCCCTGGAAACTTTCTTCATGGATGTTTCTTCCAAATGTTCTTTCCCTTTCAAGACATGAACATTCTTCCTTTAATAAAGCATGGTCTCATAAATACAAAGAAAAAATACTGACCTTTTTTAAGCTACGGATCAAGAAACAAATTAAAGATGACAGGTTGCATGCATGCCTAAATGAGAGGAAGACACAACATTAAATTAGCCATGAGCTAAACTTCAGTGAATCACTGTCACCAAAATAAAACACATTTGTTTGCTATAATATCTGTCAGAGTTTAATCATATTCACCGATATTATTATTTTAAGCAAGAGATACATTACACAGTGTTTGTCTCCAAAAATAACCTTGTCTTTTTCTTCTCTGAAGACTATCCTTCAATAATTACTTTAGAAAATATTTTGAATTCTAAAATTCTAACAGTCCAGTTTTCTAATTTTCTGTTTTTCTAACAGCCTTCTCTCTTAGAGAGTAAAAACAAAAGATGGCTTGCTATGTGATGCTTCAGAACACATCTATATTTTTATGTCTTAAAAGTCGATGGAAATGTTGTAAAGAAAGTCAGCAGATAGTCTCTGTGAAGTCCCTTCAGAGATAATAAACAGTGCATTTTCCAATAAGTGTACTCTTCCCAGAGAAACCCTCCCTGTCTTTTCATTAAGAACAAGCATGTGAGTTGTGTGCTTAATGACTTATCTACCTTATCTAAGGAGGTTAGGAGAGGGCACAGGTGAGCTTCCTGGTCAGGATCACTCCATTCATTTAGAGGTAAATCAGAAACTAGAATCTCGTCTTTGGTTTTTCTTTGTATTCTAAGGAAAATCACCCTCAATGAGAAAATTACAGAAGAAAGTATTTAGTGCCAAAAAAATGATACTATTTGTGAATTCTCTGTATCAAACTCCAGTGATGTGCTTAAATTCTGACACTGGTCTACAAGAGCTAGTTCCAGGACAGGCTCCAAAGCTACAGAGAAACCCTTTCTCAAAAAACCAAAATAAAAAAAAAAGGTGGGATGGAAAATACCACCAGGAATAGATTACATAATGTTTTATTAACCTTGAAGTTTCTTAACACTAATGAGAAAAGAACAACAGCAGAGAGACATTGGATAATAGAAAAGTCTTCTGAATTAAATCAGCCAGTGTATTTCAGGGATGTGTTAATGTCACAATGGAAACAAATGGTACATTGGGGAAGGGGTTTCACTGGTGTTTCCACAGGAGAAAAAAAGCTAT
This sequence comes from Bramus lutescens, assembly GCA_001685075.1. Taxonomy (NCBI): domain Eukaryota; kingdom Metazoa; phylum Chordata; class Mammalia; order Rodentia; family Cricetidae; genus Bramus; species Bramus lutescens. The sequence continues at coordinate 34,257 of LOEQ01001216.1, forward strand.
GGATATCATCAAATTTAATAAAGATATAGTTTGAAAAGGAGAAACCTTTTGAGAAAGAGAAATGATGATTCATCCACAGGGGTAACAACCCTACAGGTGGTAAGGAAACCTCATAAGGATTGAGGCAGCATTCTGTTCTTGTCTTTGTGGGAAAATACTCATCTTAAAAAAGTCTAGAGACCCTGGACATCTAGATGCCTAAAAAGGAAAAGAGAATTATCCAGATAGACTCACCAAGCAAACAGAATTATGACTTATGAGGACATGTCATCTGAGGGTTTGAATCTCTGAACATAAACTAGAAATAAAGTAATGATTTAACTGGTGGATACAGTAGGATTTGAAGTTAAATGTGAGTTTTAGTTATGTAACAATTTTGAGGTCAGCCTTTGTGTTGCACAGTTCTCTCTTCTGAGATAATCCTTACCACCTTGGAGAAAAGGTTGTAAGATTGTAAAAATGCAGGATTTTAAAAGGATGGTGAAATAGCAGGAGAAAAATCATTCCATTCATCAATAAAGCACATTAGTTCAGGAAATTTATAACTCAATAGCTTCAGGAAGTCTCTGANTTTAACTGGTGGATACAGTAGGATTTGAAGTTAAATGTGAGTTTTAGTTATGTAACAATTTTGAGGTCAGCCTTTGTGTTGCACAGTTCTCTCTTCTGAGATAATCCTTACCACCTTGGAGAAAAGGTTGTAAGATTGTAAAAATGCAGGATTTTAAAAGGATGGTGAAATAGCAGGAGAAAAATCATTCCATTCATCAATAAAGCACATTAGTTCAGGAAATTTATAACTCAATAGCTTCAGGAAGTCTCTGATTAAAGAAATCAAAGCTGGCTTTGGAGTGGGACAATAGCTCTGTTCTTCTCTAAAACCAAGCACGTCGTTAAAATAAAAATTCAAAGTTTCTGTCTCGTGTCAGGAGCCATTATATGGGACAGAGATAACAAAGAATTTAGAAAATTTTTACTTTTTCATGCCTATTTCTGTCTCTATCATACCTTTCATTGAATATATGTTTGTATAAATAGTGTTTAAGTTTTCCACAATGAATAATGAATTTTCCTGCAGTAGTAAACTTTAACGTTTTCGGGAAGAAAATAGAGCCCCACAACAATGACTTCGCCTCATTGATATGACATCATAATGCTGATAGCACTATTATAAGACCTGTTTTGGGTACTAGCTGTTCAAGATGGTTCCAACTTGGTTAGCTGAAATGGTGCATCATCCAAAGAGGAAGCTCAGAAAAACCATACCAAATACTCAAAGATTATTTGCAACTATACCAAACAGTAATCTTGAAACTTTACCATTATTTTACTTTTACAGGACCCCATAGAAAGAACATCACCCTAATGACAGCTGGAAGAGATTCTAGAAGACGACATCCCTTCTCCCAACAAAGTTTGTACTTTGTTGTTAGGGAAGTCAATTAGGGATTGATTATAATTGGAATTAGATTGGGAGCTGGGTTATAAATTTTGTAAGCTCAGAATCTCTTTGAAAAGAAAACGGGAAATTGGATGAGATAATAAATTAGTGTGAGATTACTCACATTAATAATAGTGAGTAATAGATTGAATACTTTTGAGCTATTATTTATAGACAATTTGCATTGGCATAGATTTTGTATCAAGAGCAGAAATATACATATAACAAAATGGATAATATATAACAAAATTGACCTTAAATTTGTATTAATAAAGCAAGGGCCATGCCAATGCAAACACTATAGCATTTCCCCCCTTTGAACGTAAACAAACATTTATAGACATTATTTTGGCATATTTCTCTCCCTACTGCTTCCTGCTTTTTGGTTGAAGGCTGTTAATCAGGCTTTTCATGGTGCATCCTAGGTGCTAGGTTCATCTCAGTCAGTAGTTGGGCAAAGTAATTGGGGGGATGTTTACAGCAACCTTTCAGGGGGGTCTTGGTGCATCAAACAATATTAGTATGGAAGCAATCCACATGTTCTCATCATCTGTGGAAACAAAAGAAGAACCTCTTTTCCAAAGCAACACTACACTTAAATAAATAACTTTTTATTATAATCAATTCTGAGCTAGTGTGGGATTTCTTTTTAGCCTCCATTTTTAATTGGGACATTTAAAAATCCATTAGCTAGGTTAAACAGTTAATTAATTGTTACAAGCCAGTTTGGCAACTACAGTATAGAACTCATCATCCTATTCACAAACTTCCTTGCATCCAATTGCTATTGTCTACCCCTTCATCCACCATGTTTCATAGCTGCCAACACTGTGTTATCTAACTTATTGTGGTCACTGTTAGCTTCTACAGATAAATGAGAAAATTATTTTTTTGTGTGTAGTGTACTTCATTTAATAAATTATATAAATATATTTATGAGACTGCAAATGACAGACTTACATTGTTTTGTGGAATGAATGATATTTGAATTATATTTATACTATTATACATATGTAATTGTATAATATTTTCTTTATCTATTTCATCAATAGACATTTAGGTGGCCTCTACAACCTAGTTACTACAGATACCATGCAATAAATATTAAACTGCACGTCTCTTTTATGTTCTGAATCCATTCTCTTCAAATGCATATGCAGTAGCAGCTTTGCTGGTTCCTATGATATTTCTGTTTCGACAATAGTTTTATGAACCTCTACACTGTTTTCCAGCATGGGTGTAATAATTTTCATTTTCGTCAGCAATGTCTGTGCATTTTTCTCACCACATTTGTTATATTTGTCATTTTTGATGACAACTATTCTAAATGGAGTGATATGAAGTGTTCTAGTGATTTTGATTTGCATTTCAACTTGATGAGTGAGTGCCAATTTTTTTCATGTTCTTACTAGCCATTTGTAAATTCACTTTTGAGAGTTATTGATGGCCATTGGATAGTTCAGTATTAAAAGTGAATTCTACCAAGCCTGAAACCTAAGTTTTAATCTCAGGAGAGATTCAACAGGAACAGATTGTCTTCTGGTCACCTATATGCAGTTTCACTCAAAATCAAACAAATAAATGAATTATATGACTATTAAACTCATCTATTCATATTTTGAAGTGAATTATTTGCTTTTTTGCTCTTAAGTTCTGTATGTGTTTGGCAAATTAAACTGTATCACTGTAGCTCTATATTACAGTTTGAAGTCAGGGGTGGTGTTACCTCCTCAATTTCATTTACTGTACAGGATTTTAAAGCTGTTCTGTGTTATTTGTTTTTACATATGAAATTGAGTATTGCTCCTTCAAAGTCTGTGCTTGTCATTGGCATAAAACCAGATATGTGGACAAATGGAATGGAATCAAAGACCCTGACATAAATCCATACACCTATGAACACCTTATTTTTATAAAGAAGGCACATAGCACAATGGAAGAAAGAAAGCATCTTTTACAAATGATACTGGCATAACTGGATGTCAGCATGCTAAAGATTGCAAATAGATTCATATCTATTGTCGTGCACAAAACTCAAGTCCAAATGGACCAAGGGCCTCAAAATAAATTCAGTTACATTGAATCTGATAGAAGAGAAAGCAGCCTTGAATGAATTGACACAGGAGACCACTTTCTAAATAGACACTAAGAACAACAATCAAGAAATGAAAACTTCTGAAACTGAAAATCTTCTGTAAGGGAAATCACACAATAAATAAGACAATGACAGCCTATAGAATAGGAAAAGATCTTCACCAAACCCACATCTGATGAAGGACCGATCTCCAAACTATATAAAGAATTCAAAAACCTAGATATCAAAATACAAAATAATCCAATTTAAAAATGGGGTTGAGATCTAACCAGAGGATTCTCAGCAGAAGAATATCAAATAGCTGAAAGACTTTTAAGAAATTGCTCAGCATCCTTAATTATCAGGGAAATCAAATCAAAATGATTCTGAGATATATCACCTTATACCTGTCAGAATGGCTAAGATCAAGAGTACTGAGGACAGCTTATGTTGGAGAGGATGTGGAGTCAAAGGTTCACTCCACCACTTCCAGTAGACACTCATATAGACACTTTTGAAATCATTATGCCAGTTTCTCAGAAAATTGGGAATCATTTTACCTCAGGACCTAATGATACCACTCCTGGGCACATACAGACAGGAAACTCAATCATACCACAAGAACACTTTCTCAGCAATATTCACAGCAGCTTTATGTGTAATATCCAGAACCTGGAAACAACCAAAATGCCCCTCAACCTAAGAATGGATAAAGAAAATATGGTATATTTATACAATGGACTATAACACAGCTGTAAAAAGCAATGACATCATCTTGTTTGCACAGAAATGAATGGAACTTGAAAAAAATCCCGAATGAGTTAACCCAGACTCAGAAAGGCAAAGACAGTATGTACTCATCATGAGTTGATATTACATATGAAGCAAAGGATAACCAAACTACAATTCACAGTTCCCGAGAAGCTAGGTGACAAGGAGGACCCTAAGAGGGACACATGGATCAAACAGGGAAGGGAAATTAGATAAAATCCCCTGGGTAAACTGCAGATGAGGGGGACAGAAAAAGGTAGAGGATAGGAGGTGAGAACATGAGGGAGCTAAATGTTCAAGGAGGGAGAGAGACAGTGTGAGAAAGCAATAAAAGAGAGATCTCAATCGAGAGAGTCACTATGAGGTTAAGGGAGAAATCTGGTACTAGGAAAATCCCCAGAATCCACAACAATGACCCCAGTTAAGACTTCTAGTAACAGTGAAAAGGCATCCCAAACTGGCCTTTCCCTGTAATCAGATTGGTGAATACCCTAACTGTCATCATAGAATCTTCAAACAGCAACTGAGGGAACCAGATGCTGATATCCACAACCAAGCACCAAGACAAGCTCTGGGAATTCAATTGAAGAGAGGAAGGAAGGAATATATGAGCAAAATGGTCAAGATAAAGTTGGAGAAATCCACAGAGACAGTTGGACCAAGCTCATGGAAACTCATGAAATCCAGACCAACAGCTGTGGAACCTTCATAGGATGGAATTAGAACTTTAATCTGTGAGAGACAGTGGTGAAGCTTGGACTATCCGTGAGGTAGCTGATAGTTGGACCAAAATCTATCCCTGATGCATGAGCTAGCTTATTAAAGCCCATTTCCTAGAGTGAAATGCCACGCTGAGGCTTAATTCAGAGGGGAGGGGCTTGATTTTGATCCAACTTAATGTGCTAGGCTTTGTTGACTTCACATGGGAGCCCTTACCTATTGGGAAGGGTGTATGGGGTTGGGCTGGGGTGGGAGAGGCATGAAGGGTAGGAGGGAGATCTGTGGGTGGCATATAAAATGAAATTTAAAAAATTAAAATTAAAAAACTCTGTAGAATGGACAGCTTATGGATAGTTTCTATCTTCCATACACATGCTCATTTTGTCGTTTCTTTTGGCATATATACATCTTAATCTGACATTTTCCCATTGGTCCGCTTTGGATATTGTTGATTGCGGTTTGGGAGGGCCATGTACAAACATTTCCTCATAAGAATGTTCCAATGTGTCTTTTCTATACATTTTCCCTTCAGTTTTCTAGAGTCCCAACTCTCATATTTGCCTCTGAATTCTTTTGAGTTGAAATTTGTATATGTGAGTAATAGGAGTCTGTTTTCTTTTCTTTATACATATCCCAGCTTTTTAGCACAATTTGTGCAAGAGATTTCAATGTATGTTCTTGGTGCTTTTGTTAACTAGCTGCAATTATGCAGATTTGTTTCTATGTTAGCTGATCTGTTCCATTGAACTGCCTGTTTTTTATGTTAGTATAAAGCTTGCTTCATAGTTATGCTTTAAATTTTTGTCATAATGCTGGGTTTCAGCCTTGTTTTGGTCTTTTATAGCACTGGATGAATTTTGTATAGTACTTACCTACCATTAATAGCAAGAATGTAATTGGTATTTTGAAAGTAATTATTTAGAATCAGAAAATCACTCTGGTTAATATAGTCCTTATAATAATTTCAACTTGTCCAATATTTGAACAGGATAATTTATTGCATCTTTTTTCGTATTTGTTTTAAGATAAGAGAAAATGTGAATGCTAATAAGATTTTAATAAACAAGAGAGGAATACGGAAATCAAAGAAAGGATAGAGGAAAGAGAGGAAAGACAGAATGGTCTTGCAGCCTTCTGATCAGACATGTAATTATGCATTAGTATAGAAAGTTTCCCGGAGGCAGAGTACATAATATTGAATATGGGTCTTGAATTTTTGTATTTCACAGAGTCATTTAAGGCAGACAGACTTAATATATAAGAAATAAACTTTTCTAATTACACAAACAGAACATGGTGTGTGGGAGAGTATCATAGGTTGGAGACCAAAGAGGGAGTGTCTCAGTCTGAGAGCAAGTTAAAACAAGATTTATCTATAAGAAAGTCAAGGGGATTGAAAATATTCCTGAGTAATGGAGTAGACATGAAAAAAGAAAACAGGAACTTACTCATATGCCACTAATATAGAGAGAAGCGATTTCTGCTGCTATTCAGTTTATTATTACCAATGATTAAGGATTAAGGAAAAACAAAAGTTCTTCTTGCAAGTCAGTTTTTATAAGTTTGTTTATGGGGAGGCAGCTCATTTGTTCCCAGCATCCCAGACCCCAAATAATCACACAGTAACTACTTTATTTGCAATATTGTTTGGCCAATAGCTTAAGCAAATTTCTAGCCAGCTCTTACATCTAAAATTAACCCAGACTTATTATTTTGTATTTTACCACGAGGTTCATTGATTACCAGCAAGGTTCTGAGGCACATCCATCTCCTCTGGCAGCTATATGGTATCTCTCTAGCTCTGCCTCCTGTCTCTGTACATCTTTTCCAGTCTGGCTATATTCTGTTAAATCATTGGACAGAACAAGCATCTTTATTAACCGATGGCAATAAATCATATCTGTAGCATAGAGATGGGAAACCCACATTGCCTCTCTTTTTCTGTCTAAATAAAAGGGAGGTTTTAGCCAAACATAGTAAAATTACATATAACAAAAAAATTATCAAGGAAGAATAATAGGTGCAATATTTACATCTACTTTATCTTTTATCATAACCAAGGAAAACTATAATTATAACTATCCATTCTTCAGCTCCATCAAAGACTCCAGAAGGATATAATACTACTTAAGAAAACAGGAAGTACAATGTAAGCAACTTCCAAAACTCTAGAATTCCCAGAGACATCTCATTGCACGGACAGTCACACAAAGCTATTTTGTAACAATGGAGCATCCATCTTTAGCTTACAGGTCCATAGTATCAGCCAGATTTTTCCATGAATGGGGAAATTTCAAAGACAGTTCCACCTATATTAGCAGTTTGTCAGTCAATTTCTTCTGTGTTCTGCAGAATGTCTGGCAGACTCTTTCATGAAGCAGGAACCCTGAAGGATTGTCTCACCTTTAGGCAACTTTAGCACTTATTTTTCTGTGGGTCCTGCATATCCAGTTCGTACAGCATAGCATCAAGCAGTCCAGGCTAGAGCAGTTTCTTGCTCAAATGGCTAACAAACTACTTAAGGAGCCTTTTCTATGCCCATCATCCCTTGAAGTATATTGGTGCTGCTAGGAGGAGATGTGTCTCATTGTCATGAAAAGTCTAAATTTTTAAAACATTTTAAATGTCATATTTTATTAGTCTTTGAAAGGTTTGAAGAATACCCATCTAGCTGAAATATTTCTCTGTATATATAGAATACCTAACATGACTACAAGATTGATTATTATAGACAACTATCTAGTATCCTGTATTTCTTAATTATATATTATATTTTTAATTTAGCTGAACAAAACACAATACCTCAATCAAGAGCAGAAATATACATATAACAAAATTGACCTTAAATTTTTATCACTAAACCAAAATTTCTAGCAATGCAAAGTATCCATCTCTATATCATATCCCCCTTTTAATGTAAACAAGCATTTATAAATAATATTTGGGAATTTGGGTGCAGTTATCTCCAAACTACTTCCTGCTTTTTGTTGGGAGAAGTATTTTTAGGGGTTGACGGAGGCCTTCAGGCGTCTTGTTTCATCAAACCACATTAGTTTGGAAGGAATCCACAGGTTCTCATCTTCTGGGGAAACAAAAACAGAACCTCTCTTCCAAAGCAACATATTCTTAGACCCAAATTTTGAAATCAAGATACATATATATATATATATATACATATATATATATATATGTTGCCTTAACTTAGCAGCCTGTACAATGAAATGTCTATACTTAGCTCATACACAGTCAAAATATTCACAAAATTCAATAAAATATACAATCTAGACTCTCTGTGCATTTCCCATTTTTATGTGGTTTATCTTTCTTACTTGATAACTTTTTGTACAAGTTTAATATTTATTTTATTATCTTTACTTCTTTAACTTATGATTGTCTATACTCTTTTATATTATAACTGTCTATACTCTTTTTCTCTC
>LOEQ01001216.1:42704-62597 GCA_001685075.1 Bramus lutescens
TATATATATATATATATATTCATCCAACACTGTGACCTATTTCGAGGTCCTTTCCATCTGAATTTGTCTTTATTGAATGTGTACCTGTAATTACTTTTTGACCAGTAGCACTTTTGTTTTTATGCCAACTCCATGGTCCTACCATTTGCTTTGCCCAGTAAAATATGTTGGATGTCTGTTCATTGCCAGCTCTCTGAGCCATATTCAGAGCCCCATTTCCAGGCATGCAGTGGGTCTATTTTGCCATTAAGCAAATTATAGCACTCTGATCACAAACCCTATTTAATTTCTCCATCTCCTGAAAGAGCCAGAGATGTTTGTGCAACTACCATGAACCAAGAAGCCTGTTTAAAGGAACCATTCATTTTCTGCTGCTAATGCTGAATCTGGAAGACCTCTCTTAAAGGAGCTGCAGCACTCCTGTTCATGGCCAGAAAACAGAGTCCAACTGAAAAAAAATTGCCATCTACAAAGAAGCTGTGCTTAACTCTGTTCTTGTGTGTCTAGAATTCCTTTCCAAGCTTTCTTAGGATTTATGTGGATGTAGTCAACTATGTTGGTGCCAAGTTGTAGTCAGAGGCTGCTTGTTCTTTTTCTGGCCACCCAGACCAAAAATAATCACATTAAACTGTATTATTACAACACTCATTGGCCTACTAGCTTATGCATGTTTCTAGCTAGCTCTTATATCTAAAATTAACCCATTTCTATTATTATGTGTATCACCACATGGGTGTGGACTACCAGTAAGGTTCTGGCTGGCAGCTCACATCTTTCTTCTCCAGCAGCTACTTGCAATCTCTCTGTCTTTGCCTCCTCTCTCTGTACATCTTTTCCAGCCTGCCTATACTCTGTTAAGCCACTGACCAAAAACAGTTTCTTTATTAATCAAAAGCAATAAAACATATTCATAGCATATGGATGGGAATCCTACATCTGGTTTGTACTTTTAGTCTATACCATGGAATGTCTTCTCCTTTCCTGTATTGTAGTTTTAGCAGTTCTGAGTACTCATTTTGCTTGAATGTATACGCACAAGATACATATTGTTTTATAGAGCAGAATTAAAAGAAATTAGACATTTGTCTTCTTTTCAATGTCTTATCCTTATTTTGCTTCCATTTGCATCCAAATGCAATAATTAAACACTGAATGATCCCCATCACTGCACTAGGCTCCTGGCATCTCTCATAACAACCCCACACTGTTGTCTCACTGCAATCTCAGGACCCATCAGATATTGTGGTCTTGCCTGTGGCTATATCAAGATCATTCTGAATTGCAATTGTACTGGGTATTTCTGATCTCCAAAGTGGTATCTGAATTACAAGTTTATGAGACTAATCATATTTTCCAGTTTAGTAGCTGCTACTTTTGACTGTCTTTTGAGATGTGTGTGTATGTGTTTTATAATATATAATTCTACAAAAGAGAGACTAACAAGTGCAAAATAAACCTAGTGTGTAAATCTTGCATGCACAGGGTAGACCTAAGTGCTGAGTAGTTCAGAGGAAGAATTAAAGCATTGAGTTACCTAGCAGCATACAAAGTACAATGAATTAGTAAAAAATGACAAGACAAATCAAAGGCACTTCAAATTTCTAAAGACTGAAACTTGTGGAAAGGTAGAACTATGGTTTACAAAAGGTAAAATCTGATCTTCTCTCTCTTTCTCTCTCCCTCTCTTTCTCCCTCCCTCTCTCTCCCATCTCTAATATATACATTACATTTATTTTATTTGTTATAACTGTGTTTTCTTGTTGATTGTCCTCACTATGATACCATATTGGAGTTCTACAGCAAGTGGTTCTTTTGCCTCTGAAAATGAAATCTGTTGCAGAGACAGTGGGCTGATTTTAAATTAACAAATCATTGCAACTTTGATCAATAAATCAATGTTATCTATTAAGATATTCGATGATGTTTTAAAGAAAACTACTTAGTCAATTACTAAAGACTACATTTCCTCTCCAAGCTCAGTGTTAATTTTTTGGGTTGTTAGTATCTCTAGAAACTCAATTATGCATATTTAGACTCTCTTCTTCCTTTCTCAAATGAAAGTGACAAGTGACATTCTTCTGAATTCCTAGTTCTTTGGTAATAAAACAAAAATATCTACAGGGGTCACACTGTGTCCTTAAAGCCTGAGTATTCCCACAGAGTTAAAAAAAAAACAGGGAATCCAAGGTGCTTGTTTCTAACAGTACACCAGAGTAAGGTAACTGCCTATTCCTCCTCCTCAACACAGAGCCAGTGAATTAATTTGTTGTGTATGACCCACATATTTCTGACGCCAGAATAACAAGGAAGTAGTATTGGTTGAATGAATTGACTTAGATGGGAAACATTACTATCACTAAATCCCTCTTTTTAAACTGAGAATTACTGATCAATTGTCTATATCACATTCTTGGGCTTAAGGCACTGATAGACCTAAAATGCCCATATCATTGCTCTCATGCTGAAATATTGTGTTGATGACAATGATTGCAAAAATCCTAGATTGCACCAGCTATGAGTTTCAGAATACCACATTCTTGAATGCCCTTAGTTATTTAATCCCGGAAGTCAGCAATGATGGCATAGTAATATTTAACAATTCCTAGATATTTAAAAAAAGTTGGAACATAGGCCATAACTTATTAACATTGTCTCAAATTGATGACTGAAATTGGCTAAAAATGTGATTAGTTCAGTTCTAGATAGACTAAGCATAAAATTAAACAATTTTTATAGTACAAAGATATTAGTCAAATGGTTAATTAACATGGTTGTTAACTATGGTAGTAATTAAGGAATTTATAACCTAAGCATATAATATATAAATGTCTATAAAATAAATAATCCCATGTTCATGGTATCCAGGACATTTCAAGTACTCAATACTTTCCTACTGTGCTCCAGGGCACTGACATCCATATAGTTTGCAGAATAGTAAGAGGTTTTATTGTGGCTATATTTCAAATGCTTTTATTAATAAGTTTTATTTTTGCTTTGCTTTCTAAAGCCTCTTTCTTCCTCTTTTTATCCTTTCCCCCACCCCCATTTCTTCTTCAGTCTATCCCAGGAATCTAGTTTATTTCACCATTCTTCTGATCCCTTCTATGCTGGAAAATTCCCTAAGCACTCATATAAGATGTAAAATGTAAGATTTTGCTGATTTCTTTGTTAATATTTCAATTCCAGAGTTCCTCTTTATTTTACAGCTTGTTATGGAAGATTATTTTTATAGTGTTTCATTTTTATTATTAATTTTATATATCTGTGCATTTTTCTCTGCTCCCCTCTCTTCCTCTCCCTTCACATTCAACCCTCTCCCATGGTCCCCATGCTCCCAATTTACTCAGGAGATCTTGTCTTTTTCTACTTCCCATGTAGATTAGATCCTGGATGTCTCTCTTAGGGTACTCACTGTTTTCTAGGTTCACTAGGATTAAAAATTGTAGGTTGGTATTCTTTGCTTTATGTGTAAAATCCACTAATGAGTACATATGATATTTTCCTTTCTGGGTCTAGGTTACTTCACTCAATGAGTTGTTTTTTAGATTCATCCACTTGCCTCCAAATTTCAAGATGTCGTTATTTTTTTCTGCTGTGTAAATGTATCACATTTTCCTTATCCATTCTCTGGTTGAGGGGTATTTAGGTTGTTTCCAGGTTCTGACTATGATGCACAATGCTGTTATGAACATAGTTGAATATATATCTTTGTGGTATGATTAAGCATTCTTTGGGTATATACCCAAATATGGTATTGCTGGGTCTTGAGGTATGTTGTTTCCCAATTTTCTGAGAAATTGCCATACTGATATCCAAAGGGGCTCCCACCAGCAATGCAGGAATGTTCCCTTTACCTCACATTCTCTCTAGCATAAGTTGTCATCAGTGTTTTGGATCTTGGCCATTCTTTCAGGTATAAGATGAAATCATAGAGTTGTTTTGATTTAAATTTCCCTGATGGATAAGGATGTTGAGCATTTCTTTAAGTGTCTTTCAGCCATTTTAGATTCCTCTTTTGAAAGTTCTATGTTTAGGTATATACTCCATTTTTTATTGAATTATTTATTCTTTTTATGACTAATTTCTTGAATTCTTTGTATATTTTGGAGGTCAGCCCTCTTTCTGATGTGAGGTTAGTGAAGATCTTCTCCAATTCTGTAGGCCACCATTTTGTCTTGTTGACTGTGTCATTTGCTTTACAGAAGTTTTTCAGTTTTAGGTCCCATTTATTAATTGTTTATCTCAGTTTCTGTGCTACTGGGGTTATATTTAGGAAGTGGTCTCCTGTGCCAATATGTTCAAGTGTACTTCCCACTTTCTCTTCTATGAGTGTGGTTGGCTTTATGCTAAGGTCTTTGATGTATTTGGACTTGAGTTTTGTGCATGGTGATAGATATGGGCCTATTTTCATTTTTCTACATGTTGATATCCAGTTATGACTGGAAGACTCTTAATGTGATGATATTTTCTATATCTGTGATAAAACTATGTCCTGTTGAGCACCTAGAATAATGATAATTTTTTAATTATCTCTTTTGCAGTCATCTTGGACAAACAAAATAAAATGAGTTACATTTGTGTCAGTATTGAAATTACTATTGATTTTACTTCTTGTTATTTTCTAGATGACATCCCTCAATTAAGAGTTATCAATTAGATACTAAATATGATGCTATGGGAAAGAACTATCTGATATGCTACAAACTTTGTTGCTAGATTTTAAATGTAGAAAAAAACTGAAAGACTATATTAAGTGGTCAAGAAAAATATAACAATTAAGCTCATTTGAAATGACAAGAAGTTTTATCTACAGTGATATTTTAGCAAAAGCTTAGTTGGAATATAAATATTTCTATTATACATTTGAATAAATGTACAAATTGGGGAACTAAATAATTAAATTATCTTTATTAAGCCTTAAAACATTCAAATTGAGAAATAATGCTAGTACATACAAATACTCTGTTTATAAACAGTTCAAAGAACTGTTTGCCACTGTTATTTAAATTTATTTTAAAAATATAGTACATACCAAAAATATGTTCAGATGTTGAAAGTCTATATTTCAACCACTATTTTCAGCTATATTTTGCAATATGTAGTTTTCAGAAATGCAGAATGCTTCAATGAAACTTTCAAATATCACTCATATCAGTATATGTGTATGTCACATTTTGAAGATCATTTTTTAATCCCTAGCCATATGACATTTCATTATCATGCTTTGAAATATAAATTGACTTGTGTAAATTTAGAGAGAGCTTCTAATAGTCATGAAGAGCAACATACCTTGCTATAAATAATAAATTAGAGCTTATTTTCTTAACCATCATCAACTCACTGAAAAAGTAGTGTGTAATAAATGGAAATACCAAGAAGCCCAGACCTTATTCAGACCTTCTTGTTGTGATGATCCTTATTCATAAAAAGAAAACAACTATGAAATCTTCATGATTTATAACAAGTGTTATATTTTTGGTAAGCTTCAAGGTAGAAGCTTTCTTTTGTTAGTTCTTGGTCTTTGATTGCTCTACTTACTATAATCACCCCTCTCCTTCTCTCCATTTCTTCCTTTCTCCCTCTCTTCCCACCCACCATCTCAGTCTGTTGTCTTGGTTGCCTGGAGCTGGTTATGTTGTCTAGGATGGCCTTAAACTCATAGACATCAATCTATTGTAGCCTTCCAAGCACTAGATTAAAGATATGCACAGTCAGGCCCAGCATGATATACTCTACCAAAATGTTATATTTTTTAAATATTTTGCTTGTTATAACTGAAATAACTTTTGTTATTAAAATTTTTTTCATATGCATTCAGATCCTTCATCCCTCTGTTTAAATAATTGCAGGATGATATTGATGAAATCTGTGCTTCAGATTTTTCCCCCTCAAATTCCTTGAGGTTCAAATTCAGTACATTTGTGAGAAATCTCTGGCAACTTTCAGTCTGCCACATAAAGCAACCAAATGAGGCTACTCCAACCTGGAAAATGCCTTTAATTTTACAATTTGTATTCATGTGCACTTATGCAACATTGAAAAAATGATCTCCCCTCTAATCACTAATTCTAAGGCAGTTTACAGACACAATTAGAAGGATTTCCTAACTTTGTACCATCTAGGAAAATTGGTGCTTACACCTCTTTTAAAATATTTCTTTTCTTTTTTTTTTTCCTTTTTCATTCTCAATTCACTTCAGTGCTATGTATTCTCAAAATGCCTCCTTGGTTCCCTGGAGCCAGTTAAAAAACATTGCACTATAAAAAAAGAGGAGAAAGAAAATAAACACAAATTGGTAAAACAACCAAGAGGTTGTTGTGTGGGAACAGCACTTTAAAGATGGGAATACAAGGAAATCTTTGTATTGGATGCGAAGAATGAGCAGTAGAAGGGTGATGATTGCTGGAACAGTTCCATTACTCATACTATGTACCAACAAAGGGACATTTATTCCAACTTATCATTACAAAAGATTTGGTAGATTAGGTTTGAGAAATAGTCTGAAAGTTCACTGAGACACATGAACAGAAATCTAAGTATGTGTGTTGTCCTTTTCACTTCAGACTTTAAAGGTAAGTCATGTGGAGGAGAAAGTATTTCCTTTGCTCCAGCCAGGCAGTGTCACAAATCAGTCTTTGTAACCTTTTCTTATTTAGCTATAGGGATCATAATTCTGGTCTTATATGTATACCTATAATTTTTCCACTACAAAGTCTATACAAAGACTTTGTACCTTGTTATAACAAAGTGAATTTAAATTTATTCTTGCAATGTTTATAAATTTTATTGTAGAACTACATTGTTAAAAAATTGCATAAATAATTCAAGTGCTAGTTTAAGAATTCCCACAACCTGAATATACCAAGTAGCCACTGACCAGGCAAAGAAAGAGAAGGCGTCCTACATTCTTTCTTGGGTGGCTATTCTCCCAACAACACTTCATTCTCTTTATAGAAGTAAATGTATAATAAAATGTATTGTAAATATAATACATAAACATGCTTTCATAAATGCTCATGTTATTTTTAAAGAGAAATTTACTCGCAGGTGTGTCCTAATTTTGATAATTAAAACTACAACAACACATTAGGCAGGACAATGAGCAAGGAAAACAATAAAGATTGTGAAAAATTTTCATTTCATTTTATTTATCTTACAATGTTCTGCCACAAATTGATGTTCCATTCTTTTGTAGCACTTTGTCTAGTCATTTGAAATCAGTTTCAGATTGCAATGAGTGACCTTGTGGGTCAGAGGTAACATTTCCTATAATCTCCATGGCATCCAACTATGCCACATGCTGGAATAACAAACTGCAATGGGAAAAATGACTACAGTTTTGCCATTGGCACAAGTGTGAACTTTTGCCCACATGCCTGTTGCAGTGAAGGCATCAACCTCTCAGAATGAATGAGCTTTGTAACTGAGGTTCTGAAATATCTGTTACTTTAGAAAATCCATAATCAGTTATTGTGATTAGGAAATACAACTACAATAAATCCACCTAGAACTGAAATAAACTAGGATGATATTATTAAGATTTGGACTCCAGTCAATTGAGAAATGCTGAAAGCTTTACATTTTCAGTATGTTATATGAATATATGAAATTACTTAGACAAAGAATATAAGGTAAACTTTTATCAGATTTACATAGTACATGGAACTGACCTATGCCAGTGTTTTGCAGTTCTTTTTCAAGAATAAAGTACTTTGAAAACTTATTTTGACAGTTGCTTCTCATATGAAATGTATATTTGAAGTGACTTAATGTCACTTGAAAACTGAAGTATGGAGCATAGATAATACAGAGAAAATAAAGATAAAGCCAAGAGCATATGCAAAGAAATGAGATGTGTATAACTGACAATGACCTACAATTTTTGACAAGATGTTGAAAACAATTCTACTGAAATTCAGGTTGACAAGATGACAGCTAGTCTATGTGTGGCTGTGATCTTGTGCCTCCCTGGAGAACCTTAAATACAACACCACACACACTGGACAGATCACAAGAAGTGCCAGCAACTTTGAGGTAATGGGATATCAATTTGAAGCTATTAGGGAACTATGGTCTTTCTAAACCTTCAGAAAAGTTCAAAAAATTAAAACCTATTGCAAACAAATTCTAAGACACACCCCCTAGTTTATCTTCTGCATGGACAGTTAGTTACTCCTGATAAAGATAGAAAATTCTTTTTAGAATGCAGTTTAACAGAATATATAACAATGTAGTTTATGATAGAATGATTGTAGCTGTTCCCCTTTGGCAATTAAACAGTGAGTTGTGACTCCATCTGGTAGTAAGTTAAAAGTGTGCTAACTTTTTTAAACCATAAAAATAAACCTAGAAAAATAGGTTGTGATGTAGGAGGGTCATCTGTCTATGTGTTACTTTCATTGGTTAATAAACAAACTGCCTTGGCCTTTTGATAGGCCAGCNGAAAGTTAGCCAAGAAGAGGCTAGAGCTAATGGGCCAGGCAGTGCTTAAATGAAAAAATTTGTGTGTTGTTATTTCGGGTGTAAAGCTAGCCATGCGGGAGCCAGGCAGGATGAAAAGCAAGCCTGCTCGCCCTTTCACTACAAGGTTGCTTAGTAGAAACCAATCTATGAGTGCCTCTCTCTGAGTAAAACTTAGGATAAATTAGAACCCAATAAGGCTTTAAATAGCTTTTACAAATCAGAAATAACAAGATTTCTGAGAGAATAATTTGATTCAGTTCCTTTATAGATACATAACCCCCCTTAAAGATAACAAACTGTTAAATTTTCTCTTGACATGGCTGACTTACACAGATGCAGTTATCTTATGCAGGATCTGCGAGCCTTGGGGAAGGGATGACATTTTTAAAAATGCAGGCGCTGACTGAGAGTAAGACATTGGAAAGAAAGGAAATTAAAATAAGGGCATTGTGAATATTAAATCTGTGCTCCAACCTGAAAGATTGTCAAATTTTATCCTTGAAATAAATGCAAATTCAGTCCAGTGAATCTTGATCTTCCAGTGAGTTTTCAGTGTTCTTACTGTGCACAACCATAGCAGATCTAAACTAGTGGCTCAAAAATAATAGACCACAATGTAAAAAAAGTTAATCATCAAAAAGCAAAGTTCTAAATCATCACAAGAAAGCAAAGTGTGTACCATCTTCTGTGCATACATTACAGCTACCAGTAAATATGAAATAATGTTATTGGGCAGTGTTGTCAAGGTACAGAATGACATCTATTGTATTATATCTGTTTTTTTTTTCTAGATGAAAGCACTCACACTCCCAGTTTTTCTGTTTCTATGTAGTTTGATCTCAATATTCTATCAATGTAGCTCTCTCCAGCCCTTCATTACAAAACCAAGAGGAATGGAATCAGCCACCAGGTCTGGGGCCCTTCATTCCATCTGTGAGACATACATGATGGAGAAAAGAATCAAAATTTGTTCCTGTGACTTCCCCTTTGCACACACATGTAACATACATTCAAACTCAAAATAAAGAAATAAGTAAAACTATAAAACAAATCTTGATAGTATATTGTTATTTTAAATTTGTGGAGACCTGCAATGTTATTATGATGACTATGATGTGCCCTCACTAGTATCTCCTACCTCTGCATGTGGTGAACATTTTTGTGCATTGCTAGGAGATTTTACACTATCATTCTTTATCCTAAAGTGTTCTGTTATATTGCAATGCATTAAACACCACCCATGAACCATGTGGTTGTGCTTCCTAAATTAATGTTTTCAAGTCAGATTTACTTAATTTGGTATTTTAAGCATCATATCATAGCCTTCAGAAGTTGCATTCTTCTCTTCCCATTATAATGTGTTATAATCAGGAATATTTTCTTTCTTTTCTTCCTTTCCTTTATCCTTTTATATTTATTTTCTTTCTACTTCCCATTACATATTTCTTTCATATCTATTTCTTTCTTGTCCCCACCCTGCCTCCTTTTCTGTAAGTTCTAGCTATGCAATCCAGATTGTCCTTGGATTTAAGAGCCTCCTTCCTGTGTAAAGGGGCCATAGGCAAGAACAACTACATAGAGTTTTACTCTGCTCTCTATACCTGAATGTTATGCTCCTTCTAGATTTTTTCCTAGCAAATTGATAGTTCACAAGTATTCAATTCTAAGACATTGAAAGTATCTAATTATGCTATTACTCACACTCACATACCTAATCCAACACTGCTCTGTCTTTCCACCATATACTTCTTTCCAGCTCCACTACCAGCATGGTTATTCAATTATAATTAATTTTTACCTATCCCCATTGCATTTTTAACTTATCATAACATTGCCATTTTCAGTTTTCTTACATTTATTTTATGCATGGAAGAAAGTATATTTTAAAAGTTTTTTTAGATCTTGGTTAAAATCATTGTATACTTTATTGTAATTGCACTAAAATAAATCATGGGACATCCCATGAAATCCTGTGACCTGATACAGACACACAACCACTCCCTTCATATCACCTGTTCTATAACCTCCCCATGACTTGGCTTATTTTAATGTTCCAAGTGTATCCATCTCCTTCTGATATTTCTCTGTGCACATTCTCATTTTTATTGTAGTGTTTCATCTGGTGTTGTTACTGTGATTAATATACTCAGTTTACTGACTAATGATTTTTCCTGGTTATTATAATGAAATAGAAAGTAGACATATACTCAGAAAATTACTTACATATTTAGAGAACACCAAAACTATCAGTTTATTCAATTTTAAGTGATTTGGGGAGAATAATCTCAGAACAAAAAAAGATACCCTTATACTTGAAGCTGGTGAAATATTTCTTGTTAGTGATATAAAAATGGAGTTCAGAAAAATGAATACCAGGACCTTGGAAGTTAGAGATGAATGCAATAAACATACAAGCACTGGTTACTCTGTGTTCTGACTCTAGATAAAGACAAATGTGCAAAGAGAATTCACAAAATTCATGGTTAACTTTTGAAAAGGCTGCTGTCCCACTGAGTTATAGAAATTGCTTCATTGATCTCTTTTATCAGGGGAACAGAACAAAAGGAAACAAAACAGACTTTAATACACCCCAGATCTATTTCCAGGCTCATTTTTCCTTCCTTCCACTCTAATGACCATCTTTTTACATTGGGAATAAAAGTATACTAATCCACAATTCGAAGCATTGGCCTAATTTTCAAGCGAGGAACAATAGGTGTTTCTAAAGTCAGAGTTTGCTAACCAGTGCTACAGCTTGTAAATTACAGAGTGGACCTATTTCCTTGGTAAGAATTCACAAACTCTCTGTCTCTAACCTCATTCCAGATGGGCTGCTGTGTAGAAGGGGTCCTTCCGTGAGTGCATTTAGTCATTATAAACTCTACTTCCACAAGTATTTAGCACTGCTCCTTCTACAGGTCTCTACAGTCTTTACTAGAACTTCCTCAAAATATGCAGTCCTGACTACAAATGCTTGATCATTTTTTCTGCATTTTTTCCTTTGATAATTTTTGATGAAACTTCCATGACCTTCCATAATAATAATCATTTTATTATTATGATCATATATCTTCTTATGATATTTAGTCTTACTTTGATACTTAGTATTCAGCGTCCATTTTAACAAGAGTATATAATTAACTCAGGAAATAGACATATTATTAACTCAGAAAATAGTCATGAAATATAATAGAAATATATGATGTTGATAAATGCTAAGTACTTTAGAGAGGGTTTTAGATATTCATTTAATTATCATGCATGAAGTAGTAAAGTTATTGTCCTTATTCTCAATTAAAGTTGAGAAATCTTTGTCATAATTATGCTTCATAACTTGTTTTGGATTATAGAGGTTATAAATACTTAATCTGGAAAGTCTACATGGAGTTAAGGCAGGGTAAGAAAATATACAAAAAAAACATGGGGAATTTTAAATGTCGACTTATACTCAAGATGGACAGTTTATACATATGTGTGTGCTGTTCTCTGTTGGACTATAAGGCCTACAAGGCCAAGAGATGAGTCAACCTGGGGTCTGCCTGAGAACCTAGCAACAGTTGCTGTCAGGGGTCCTGATTGTGCCTAGCCAATGAGTGGCAACCACGTGATATCAACAGTTTGGAATTCAGCCTGGGTGCTGGGAAGAGGGTATATACGGCTCTCCCCATCACTGAATAAAAGAGTTTGTTGTTTGCCTTTTATCTGACTACGGACGTCTGTAATGTTGACTCCATGCCTTCACTCCCACTCCCCCAAGGAAGCTGTTAGGGCCCAGCAACAATCTATCATTTTTTGCATTAACTATGCTATATTTATGTCCATGATGATGTTAGCATATACATTAACTTACTTATTAATATAGGTTATCAGGTGTGTATGCATTTACTATACCATGTGCTATAGGAACTCTACAGCACAGTTATATTCAGTTTCGGCATTCATTCATTCATTCATTCATTCATTTATTTTACATGGCAATTATGCTTTTAATCCATTTAACCTTAGACTTACAATAGTGTTGCTCTGTCATCAACAAACCATAGCAATTACAATTTCCAACTTTATTTCGAAAAATTATCACCATACTACCTTGTTGCAAGAAAAATAATCACGTTTTATTATTTTACAGGAGAAAACATATCTTTCTAAAGTTACGAAAGTGATCTTATTCCAAAATGGAGATAAATATTTACTTGCAAAGTTACATAAAATCTATCTTATAGACTCAAGAATATCATTTAAAATTAATCTTATCTAAAGTGTTCACTGGGAAGAAAAGCTCTCCAAAGGTATGTAAACCTTATTAATTTTTAAGCAATGGAATTTCAAAATCTTCATAATCACTTTACAAAAGCAGTGTTCTAGAAATATAAAAATTACATCCAATTTTTCTAATTTTAAAGTTCTGCAAAAAGAATCCATCATCTATGTCATCTAGGAAGATGACCTAAATCTACACACATTCTTCTTTCTCAACATTCTTTCTTTCAAAAGTAATAAATTACCATTTACAGGAGTGCTGCCATAATGAATTTATGGACTCTGTATTATAGTACTAACAAGAAAAACATGGTTCTGCCATCAAGACACTGAAGGTTATTAGATAAGGATAGCCTAAGAGTTTGCTGACTCCTTTTCAAATGGAAATTTATCAAGGCCTATGTCTAGGTCTCTCAATGTATTCCCAAATACACCAGAGGCATAGAGACATAAGACAATGATAGGAAGAATGACTCAGAGCCATGCAAGTAAAACAGTGCTCTGACCACATAATTTTATTGTATTTTACAACTTCTGGAGACAGAAAAGCTGTCTATGCCTATATAGATAAGGATCTCTGGTACGGTGCTGCCCACGGCATGACTACCAACACCTGACAACCATAGCTAGAACTGTACTCTGTTACACATGCCAGTCTTCCTAAGTGCCCTAAAAGCCTTGCAGCATCAGGCATGTGTGCACTGTACTAGCTTCAAATGCAACTGATTTATTAGAATAATAGAAAACACAATCATGAGAGTCAATGTGTATATTACATACTGTGATTTGTTTAATTCAAAAGATTGTAAGCCACTGTACCTGCTGAGGGGCTTGGAGCCAAAGTTCTATGAATGATTCCATCATGCTGCCAAATAAACCTTTCAATTATGAATTCTTTTTCAAGTGCATTACACTAATTAGCCATATCCCCATCAGGCTCCTTCCCAGAGTATCATCCAGTTCACACAACTCTGGTAGGACTAGGTAGACACCACAGGAGGAGAAAAGTTTCATTTTACAAACAGAGTTCAATGAACTACTGCCAACTTGAAGAAATTTATAAAAGTATAAGGTAAGGGACACCTGCTTTGTTTGCTCATTCATTTTTCTGAAAAAGATAGCCACCTCATTTTGCATACATAGAGGAAGGGAGAAAAGGAACACAATTCACTGAGCTGATTTCCTAGATTAGAAAAGAGGTTTACAAAGCAGTGCCATTGAGAGTCGTGTGGAGTACCCTCCATCATTACTTTAATATTATTTGGGTAGGAAACTAATTTAACTCCATTATCAGTAACTGAATTCAGGAAAATTTAGTCACGCAAGCAGGAAAGGGAAAGTGGATGGACATGAGAGTTCTTATGGTTGAAACAAGGACCAAATATTCCACCCACCCCGCTACCCACAAATACCATTTTTCATCCACAATTACATTCTGTCAGCAATTGTATTCCCCTCAAAAGGACACATAATCTAACTTTGGAAATCATGTTTCTGAAAGGGCAACATCATGAAAAAGCCTCCAATGACTTGGCTAGATTTTTCTTCCCAAACTATTTCCACTTTATTATAATTTCAACTCTGAATTTGCAAGCCTAAAGACTATGTTTTAAAATATTTTTGGTGCCATTCTCCTTACTGTGAAAATACCTCAACTTGTTGTAGGAAATTAGGCTATGGTATAACATTTAAGACACTGTACCCCAGAAGTTAAAACTATCACAGCAGTTAAAGATTATATAAATGTGCACAACCTGGTAGAGCACAGCCAAACATCTGCCTTTCCTGGAAGCTCATGCAGGCACTCTTTCTTATGCCGATCTTGTCTCTTGTCCTATCCTATATTGTTCTCCATACATGGCCATATACAGTTACAATGCAGCCACTACAAAACCTCTTCCAAAACCATAATTCACATCCCATGGTACACTGTCATGGAACTGTTCCACATAGTTTCCTTACCAATCACTATTATGTTCAACGTGAAGAGCTGTGGCAAAGATATCATCTATATTTTTTGGTTGTGAGCCTAACCTAAAACCTTCAATTCTTTAAAGGAAGAAATTGAAGAAGATGTTAGAAGATGGAAAGATATCCCATGCTTGTGGATAAGTAGGTTTAACATAGTGAAAATGGACATCTTAACAATAGCAATCTACAGATTCAAGGCAATCCTCATCAAAATTCCAACATGATTCTTTACAGTCCTTGACATGACAATACCCAACTTCATATAGGAAAGCAGCAGAAGCAAATAACAACAACAACAAGATAGCTAAAACAATCCAAATTGAAGACCCAGATATAAATCCACACAACTAAGGACACAAGATTTTTTTATAGAGAAGCCATAAATACACAATTGGAAAAAGAAAACATCTTCAGCAAATGGTACTGGTATAACGGATGTCAGTGTGCAGAAAAAATACAAACAGAACCATTTATATTCCTGTGCAAAACTCAAGTCCAAGTGCATCAAACACCTCAGCCTAACCCCAGATACACTGAACTTAATAAGAGAAAGCAGGGAATAGCCTTGAATACATAGGCAGAGGAGACAACTTCCTGAACAGAACACTTATAACAAAGATACTAAAATCAACAATCAATAACTGGGACCTCATGAAACTGAAGATTCTATAAGGCAAAAGACACCTACAATAGGACAGATTGGAAGCTTAATGACAGGGAAAATATTTTCACCAAATACATGTCCAATAGAGGGCTAATATCCAAAATAAATAAAGAGATTAAGAAAATAGATGTTACCAAACCAAAATAATCCAATATAAAGATAGGATACAGAACTAAACAGAGAAATCTCAATAGAATCTCAAATAACTCAAAAAACTTAAAAATGATCATCATGCTTATTCATCAAGGAAATGCAAAAAAGAATGACTGTGAGATTCCATCTTATACCTGTCAGAGTGGTTAACATCAAGTACACAAGTGACAGCTCATGCTGACAGGGATGTGGAGTAAGGGGAAAACTCTTCTATTGCTGGTGCAAACTTGGACAACCATTATGGAAGTCAAAATAGAGGTTCCTCAGAAAATAAACCTCAAGACTCAGCTATACAACTCTTTGACATATACCCAAAGTCTGTCCTAACCTATCACAAAGACACTTAATTCATAATAGACAAAATTGGACACAACCCAGATGCCCCTCAACTCAATCCACTCAAGAGTCAATAAAGGAAATGTGGTACATTTACACAATGGAGTATTGCTAATCTATTAATAAATGACATAATTAAATTTGCAGGCAAATGGATGGAATTAGAAAAAAATCATCCTGAGCAAGGTAATCTAGATCCAGAGAGACAAACATTACATGTACTTATAAGTGGATATTAACTGTTAAGCAATCATGCTACAGACAGGCTAGGTAACAAAGAGGACTCAAGGGGGGGAACCACACGGGTCTCCCTGATAAGAGGAAATAGAAGAGATTTTGTGGGTGGACTGTGGGCAAGTAGGTATAGTAACAGGGACTCTAAGTGAATGGGCATATAGAAGAAATACTAGAAAAGAGGACTAAAATTGCTAAAATTGGGGGGGGGGTACTTGGGGAGGTGATATGGAAACCCAGCGCAGTGGAAACTCCCTGGAGCATATACAATTAATACTAACAAAGTCTCCTAGTAATGGGGAACTTAAGTAATATAGTGCCAAAACCAGCCTGCTATAAAATATCAATTTAACTAAGCAAAAATATGTTGCATTTGTTTATATTACATTTTTTAATTATGTGAAGATGTGCTGTTGTTTCCCCTTGCCTGCCTAAGGCACCTGATTGATCTAATAAAAAGATGAAAGCCAAAAAGTTAGGCAGGAGAGGGATAGGTGAGGATGTCAGGCAGAGAGAATAAGTAGGAGAAAAAAATAGGCTCAGGAGAGAAGAAGGAGAAGAATGTGGATGGGATATTTCCAGGGCCAGAAATCAGGCAGCTTCCAGGCAGACATAGAGACAGTAGAAAAGTAAGATATAAAGAAAGAATGAATGATTGGGTGGGGGAAGCAAATCGTGAGGCAAAACAGGTTCTTATAAGAGCTATCATGAAACAAGCTGTGAAAAAATGGAGCAAAAGAAAGGAACAAAGAAAAAGAAAGAAAAAAGGAAAAGGGGGGAGCAAGCACACTAAGAGAAACAGCAAGAAAAAAATGTCTGCCACAATCCAGGCACTCATTTCCTTGATATGGGGTGGTTGAATATAGTTCTCTGTCAAATGCAGCTCCTGACCAGTGCCACTGCCTTAGACTTGACTTTCTGGAACCCAAACAGGGTGGAGTCAGCTGCCAGCACCAGAGCTCTGTGGTGGTAACTTAGCAATTTACAGTTTGGCTCACACCTCAGAGAAGTCGACAATTACAAAGCTGTAGGCCATTCATAAAGCAGGTTCAGATGAAAAAAAAAACAGCTCTAAATATGTTACTGTGTGTTAAAAATGTGTGTAATCTTTAGAAAGAAAAGAAAAAGGATACAGATAGTCATGGAAAAAAAGTAGATAGGTTAAAAATCATAAAGTCTTTAAAGGAAGAGTAAAGTAATATAAAGGAAACAAGACAGCTACAGATTATAAATACACAGGGAGTCTGGATTCTGTATCGTATTGTGTTGACAATGAATTTCTTAAATGTTGATGAATGGAACAAAACTGCTGACAGACATGAGATTGAAAAAGGGACTGCTGAATTAAGCCAGCCTAGATACTTTGGAGGTGTTTTGTAATAGAATTCAAAATTTTATTTTATTGGAGAAGAGATTATGCGTTTGTTTCCTCAAGAAATAAAAGGTTATATATTCATCCAAAGTTGACAGAGATCAGGTTTGATTGGGGAGGACCTCCTGAAATTTCTAGCTACAGACATAAAGAAAGAATCCTAGAAAAACTACAACATAGGTGACCTGTATTTGAACTGTTCAAACATGCAACAAAATATTATCTTTAGCTGCCTTGTGTATAATGCACTGTCCATATTTATGTTAATGCAGATATGTATGTTATCTTTGAAAATATGTGCATTTTTAGAACAAGGGGTTCAGAAACCAATAAAAAAAAACAAGTAATCCACATGATCCAGGCTCTCAGAGTGCCTCTGTTGCAGTTTCCTCCGAGTTTTACATCCAGGACAGCTTCAAGGCTGCTGGCCTCACAGACTATTCTAGCCAGGACTGTAGATAAGCCTTGCACTCTCACATTACACAGAGACTGGCTTATCAATATCTCAATTTTCTCAGGTTACCTAAATATGCCTTTGCCCATAGAAAACAGGAAGCATACTAGAGAATACAATGCCTTCATTCTCAAGAGGTGGTCATTCCTTGGGTTATGGATGTTCCTAAACATTTAGGAGGGGTATAAGATGAACAGACAAATATTAACCTCAAATATTTTATATTTTTATGGATTTGGGTATATTAGTAAAAATTTAAAGTTATTTTTCTTAGGCTGAATGTATGTTTTTACTATATGTTTTTACTCTTGATTGAGGTATTGTGCTTATGTAGCTCATTTAAAAATGTAATGTTATAATTAAGAAATGCAGATAAGTAGTTAGTCATCTATAAAATCGAACTTGTAGTCATATAATGTATGTTTTTAAGGTTCTACAGATATATTTAGATAAATAGATGGTGTTCAAATACTTCAAAGACCTACAGAACATGGTATTTAAGATGTTTAATAACCTGAGACTTTTCCTGACAGTGAGTCACATCTGTTCCTGGCAGGGCCAATCTACTTCATAAAAGGATGATGAGTATTGAAGGATCTTCATATGGAGTTAGCTTTCACTGTGGAAAAGCTAACCATTTGCCCAGGAAGTCACCCAAAATTCCTCTGCAACACTGTGTCATAAATCTTCAGCTTACAGGCCTGGAATATCTGACTGACTTTTCTGTGAATCAGGAATTTTGGAGTACTGTCCTGCCTTGTGTTGCTGAAGCTTTGCAGTCACTTTACTTTGTGTCCTCCATGTCCAGTTTGAATGGTATACTGTCAGCAGTTGAAGCAAAGATAGTTTCTTGCCCAAATGGCCAGCTTTGCCACAAAGATGTTACATTTATTTGCGCTACATTTGTTTAATTATGTAAAGATGTGCTGCTGTTTCAGCTTGCCTGATTAAAGCACCTAATTGATCTAATAAAAACCTGAATGACCAATAGCTAGGCAGGAGAGGGATAGGCAGGGCTGGTGGGCAGAGAGAATAAGTAGAAGGAAAAAAATACAGGGTTGGGAAATTAGGAGAAGAGAGTGAGAGAGAAAGAGGACACTCCCAGGACTAGAAGCCAGGCTACCATCATCCAGATGACAGGAAAGTAAGATATACAGAAGAAAGAAAGGTAAAAATCCCTGGGACTAAACATTGATGAACAGTAATAATTTGAGTCATAAGAGCTACAAAGAAACAAGCCTAAGCTGAGGGCAAGTATTCACAATTTAAATAAGAAGTCTCCATGTCATGACTTGGAAGCTGGTTGGTAACCCAAAAGAAAGCCTGGTATACCCACCATCCTCTATAATCAGACAAAGCTCCCAGCAGTGAGACTTGGACATTAACCCAGCTATAAACCCCTTGTCCTACAATATTTCCTGCATGCAATATGTGCTATGATAATTAATGGTGGCTCAGAACTTTGGGAGTGCCCAACCAATGACTAGTCCCTCTTGAGTCCCACACTATGAGAGGTGGTCCATGCCTACCACTGCGTCTATGGTCAGGAACCATAGGCCTGTCAACGCAAAGACCCAGGACAAAACCAAATGCGACTGGCAAAAATGCAATTATTGCTAATTCCTAATGATATTCTGCTATCCACTCTACTCAAAGATCTGTATCTAGCCAAGTTGCCATCAGAAGCATACAGCACCTGGTGGGAGCAGATGCAGACACTAATGGTCAAACACTTGGCAAAGCCAAGGAAACCCCATCAAAGAGAGGGAGGAAGGATTCTAAAAACCAGAGGTGTTGAGGATACCACAAGAATATCATCCACAAAATCAACTAACAGGGTTCTTAGGTGATCACAGAGACTGCAGCAACAACAGACATGGCATGGGTCTGTGATGGTCCTCTGCACATACATTATGGTTGTATATCTTGGTGCTCTTAGGGACCACAGAGAGTGAGTGAGTGTGGCGTGTGTGTGTGGGGGGGGGG